>JAARMF010000821.1:18958-41637 GCA_022844705.1 Toxascaris leonina | reverse complement strand
AAAAAAAAAAAAAAAAAAAAAAAAAAACTCAATGTGGAGAGACTAGACATTTGGTAGCTGGACTGATGTTATGACCGTGCTGAACTAAGGCGACCACCCATCACTTCAGAAGATCATAAGAGATCGGAGCAAAATTTCTGGAAATAAAGTGAGGAGAAAACGAGAAGAAATATAACATTATATATAATATGTGTAGATGCGCTGAAAAGCAAACAGTCCGTCTGCCACTCCATTAAAAACTTGAAAAGACGAGTGAACCACTTTCTCAGTTTTGCACAGTTATTTATCAGGAAAGGAGAGAAACCCAAACTGCAAAGCTTTAAAAAAAATTCGATCGATAAGCAGGCTCGAGCAGATAGATGAAAGATCTGCCAAAGAGACCTATAAACCTGCCAACTTGAAAGACTTGCCAAGGACCTGCCTGCCTAAGGATTAAAGACCTACCAACAGGAGTGTGGAAGTAGAAATAGAGCGCGAAAATGGCTTTTCCAACTTAAATTTGCATTCATAGAACAAAACTCCCACCTGGACGGAGGACAAAAGAAATAATGTGGTAAAGCATCTGCGCAGTAGAATTCCTCAACGATCGCTCGTTTGGTGCACACTGCGCATATAGGTAAGCAGCGGCATTCGTCAACCTGAAAAGATTCAATCCTTGCTCAAGAAGAAAACACGACAAATATTCCATACATTAAATAACTATGGCTAGGCAGAGATGAAGCCAAAGAAAAAACAATAGAAAAACAATTCCGTATGCGCTCTATTACGGGAAGCGGATTTGTGTCCGAAACCGAAAGTGCTCAACTATTTTCACGCGAAAGCAAATGTGTAATAACACAGAGCAATTTCTAGCCCTAAATATGAAAACCACAAGTAAAATTTCTCTCCAGACATCACTTCACTGAAACACAAACTTAAAAAACTTCTTGTAGTTTGCTGATCCGCACTCGAAAATGTCACAACGTTTTGCCATATTTTCACCAAATCTTGCTGCGACAGGAAGACTTTATGGACTTTTTTTGGAATGATTAAATGTCCGGGAATGTTCTTTCAGATCCAATGCTACATTCAGCATGCTGAAAACCACTCACTGCAATCACCATCCGATAACATCCCCCTTGGCGACATAGAGACCATACACACAGACTACCATCATTTTCCCAGACTATTAAACACCGATGATCCAGTCGTATTTGCACTGTTGTCGTAACTTTCGTAATACTGATTAATGTAACAGATTAAAGAGAGGCTGCAGCTGAGTATTATGTACATCAACAAGGTGTGTCAGCTACGTAGCACCGAATCCACTTTCCCCCCTCATACAAAAACATGAGACAACCCCTGACGGTTGTTGCAGATCACTGAAGTAAAAGGATCGAGAAAAAGAGACGACGAAGAAGAAGGAAAGAGGAGTGTGATTACAATTGGAGGAATGCTTGCGCCCACTTAGTACCACCATTAAATTTTACTTTTAGGGCAATTAGTAAGAGCTGCAATCAACTTTCCTCTCCCCTCGCCTCTCTCTCGCATACTCACTAATGTGGAGCGCATATCTTTGCTATGAACGCAAACTATGCAGAGTATCTGTGGAAACGGTGCATGGCGCATACAAACTATTGAAAGTTCAAACTACAGCATAAAGACCCGCAGAAGGCTACACCAGCTTGCACTTTTTAATATGCCCATGTCGAATAACGCTTTGTTTTACAATAAGAAAACGGACAGAGGATCACATATGTCATGGCGTACGCAGTTACGGAAAGAAGGCCCTTGTGACGTCTGGTGGACAATGCGAAAGTAGCCACGGCCTCCGTCTCGAACTCATTTCGTAGATGAGGCAAGTAAGGTAATCCCTTCCCTTTCCTCGCCCAATATAAAAATCACCATCTTCCTGATTTCTGCGAGAAAGCGGTTGAAAATGTAACGTCTCAATAGGAACAAACCTGCACATACACCGCGATACGGATAGCGTCATTTGGGCGTTCAACTCGCTTTCCATTCCATGCTCCATCAGCAACAGGTGCAGTGCGTCGCTTAATAAATCGGCTTGGTGTTCTACAAAAAATGAAGTGCAGACACCCGACTAGAAGCAGGCGCAGTACCAGAAAAGTAATAATTTCACCGTTGATTTGAAACCATAACCGACCGATAACAGCGATACCTATTGCTGCCACGACCGGAACGCTGCCCCACAAAACATCGGTAAGCGAAGAAAATTACTTCAGTTTGATAAACACTGCATTTGGCTGCTATTACTGCGGTATACTATGAGGGTTGCCAGCTGCTTCCTGTACACTTTACAATTCAAAAGCGGTAACATAGGAAAATTCCGGCCTGCTCTGTGACCCTCTTTAACACAGCTCGACGAAAAACAGCACACCTACGATAATTACCGTTATCGCCGCACTTGTCATCAGACGATTTTTACCATTTCCGAAGACTGCAACCGCAGGAAGCGATAATATTTCTTGCGGTCTAATTATCTCCACGAACTGCTCGACATCTCTTTCTAGAACTGGACTCGAATATCAAAATTCGACGTTTTAAGGGCATTCACTAACTGCTTTCGTTAACCTAGCGTTACTTTCGCTAGGTTAACGAAAGCAACGGCAGCCATCACGGGCATTATCCTGCAAGAGGCACTATAAAGAACGAAATGGTATAAAATGCACGCCTAAACTAGGAGTACCTTTTTAGTTATCGGCAGACTCCCCTCACCATTGCTATTCAAAGGGAGGGAGGGAGGGGGGGAGGGGGAGGGGAGGGGGATAGGACGAGGGACTACCTGACCAACACAGTTGCAAGGAGAAAGCGGCACTGCAAAAATTTTTTATTGTGGTGACGTCAGCTTAGACTGATTACAGTTGCATAATGGAAGGAAAAAACCAGAAGTAACGGAATGTGACCTACTAGAAGATATGAAAGGCACAGGGACGAAGCCAGCCATGACGTTCACGACTGACAGCCAACCGGAAAGTAGCTGTTGTGAAGATGCCCTCGTCCCTCGAAGCAGATTGTACGCGACGCAATAACGAAGAAGTTCATGCATTTCCTGCAACCGTCATTTATTTATTCACTAAGAAACACAACGGTGCACCTCAACTCGTTCTCATCTCTTCTAGAAGTACCCACGCTCTGCACATGCTATCCCGTCCTCGTTTACCCCCTTCCCCCTTCCACTTCACTGTACCATTCGTTGCTCCCATTTGAATACCGCTGACTGTTCACTTCTCTATTCCATTACAGCGGCCAATAATAAATTGGTGAAAACTTTCGCTAACAAGAAATGGTTCTAAAAGTGTAACAGAAATTTTTTAGTTCACTATATTTTGTTCAAGCAAAATATCATAATTCTCCTATGTATTGTCAGAACCAGACGGAAATTGTGCACCCAAGGGAGAGTTATAAGGATTTGGCAATCCCGTCTGGGAAACCAAACAATCACATTTCGGTTTACGAAACAAATCGTATGTCTTACTGAACTTAGAACTATACCTTTAGGGCGCTAAGCCCCACTAAACTTTTCGACATCGTTTCTCTTGAGCAACTCTAGTGATATGGCAGTAATGGGCTAAGAGCTAGTAGCTGGCTCGAAACTCTGCATTCAGCTGAGGTAACATTCAACTCCACTCATCTTGCTAAATGCACAAATGAACACAATACCTCCATCCTAATTTATCGTATCATTTCTATCGCGCATCCCAATCACTGCATTGTGCCGCCCCATCCATTTTGGCTCTTTCATAAACACGTCAAGTTCATTATAAACTACCAGTAATCAGCTGGTTATGTCACGATTATTGAGACAAACATCTCAAACGGTTAGCAAAATGCGCATCTCCGAACACATCGGCTGGAATTATTGGGTCCGTGGAAACTGTTTCGGGATATACAATAGTTCCACCACAACCCTGATCGATAAATATTGTAAATCAAATCTGGTCAAGTTCTGGCACCCACTTGACCAGCTCTGATCTTTCCTCTTAGCGCAGATTAATGAAGTATAAATAGTATTGGTTGTTATTTTCGAAAAGTTCGACTTTCAGTGGAAATTTCAGAATGACTTCAGTATTCAGCACCCTAAACTGCTCAACATTATCGCATTTTCATTGCCGCAACAAAACATTTGGGATGTTAGTGATTGAGATTATCATACTATGAATAAATAAGAGAATCGATTCACAAAAGGTGCCGCTGATGCACAAAAATACTTCACTGACAAATTGATTGCATCAAATAAGGATTTTAGCAGAACAACAGCATGAGCGATAGAGTAAAGAGGCAAAATTTATAATACTTCGAAATATTTGCACAGAAAACGACCTAGCCACCATGCGTCACACTTTTCTGATGCAATCGACGAAGATAGGATGACTCAGATCCAGTAGACTCACACCTGATTCGTCTGACCACTTGCATCTTCCTTGCACTGTCTCCCTTGCAATTAGCTGCACGCTCTTTACTATTCAAGTCTTTCGTTTTTCGTTGTTTAAACTATTTTCGATCTGCTCAGACCCCGTAATTTACAGTTCGGTACCTTTCAAGGCTTTGTACTACTCGTCAGATCATCAACTCAGTACGCAATGAGCAAATTCTGTGACGACAAACGCCAGCAATTTAAAAATGAAAACGACTAATAGCCAATAGGCCTGACAGCATTTCAAGATGAATTAAAAGAAGAGATAGATGGAAACAGGAAGAACTGCCGCAGCAAAACGCGACTGGTGAGGGAGGCGCGGCAAGCTAGGTAAGCGATCAAAATCAACCTTAGCGACGTTGTCGATACCTTGTTGTTGCAGTTCACCAATCACTGATACAGCCTCCCTCTGTAGCAACCAGTGCATGCGCTCTATATCGCACTGGTCGACGTTCGATGTGCTCAACCGCTCACACAACGACGCCATCTAGAAACGACTAACGTTAAGAACAAGTATTTAACGCTGAGTCTCCAGGCATTCACTATTTTCCATCACTATCGAGTCAAGCCTACTTTCGTTCAAAGACCAACTGTGATGTACTTCGTTTGGTTTTATACGTCAACTTGAAAAGGTGGAACACATTTTACTCCGGGGATATCAAGCTTTCCAGAGAAATCCATTGAAAAAGAAGGAAAAACTCGGCTCATTTATATGAAAAATTATAAAACCAGCAAATTATTTTGTGAGCCGATGGACTTTGCAGAGGTGCCCCTAAAAATTATCAATGTTGCTACTACGGATTAATCACCTCAAACTGACTTCGCGACCTTCGATGATGTCACTTGAGGCCCCTGTCGCCACTTTCAGCATTTCAGGATCAAAAACCGAATGCTGAGAGCGGCTTTCGCAGCCTAGCGCTGCCAAGCAAATGTCCGCAGCAGCCCTGCTCAGCATAACAGCACTAGGCTGATGCTGATAGCATGTAGCATCGGCAAAGCTTCTCTAGAGCTCACGGGTAGCAAAAAGGAGAAAATTATTTATTTTATATGAAATTCACCTCAGTGAAAGGCTTTTATTTCCAATTTCACACTTCTGCATTTTATAACTTCGCTTCTTTATTCAGAGTTCCACAGTAAGATCAGGCTACCGCAAAGACTCAAACAACTTTTTTTTGCATGTTAGTCAGCTGCTAGTGCCAGATAACCATAAGGCAATATTCACCAATGTGTATGTTGAGCTCGAGTTACCGGTCACTGATTTAGAACCAACGGTCGCTTTGCCAAACTACTCGTTCAGTTTCGCTCCGCAGCAGGCATCAAATTGAAATTTGAGGATATGACAGTACCGAGACTCATTTCTGGTGCCATTTGTGAGGGCTTTTAGACCCCTGACAGCCTCCATTCAGGATTCCAGGCTTGTAGGAAATCGCCCATCCCAAGGCGGCCCCGCATATGTCGAAGGTCCCATCAACCACATTCGCTTTGTGTGTAATCGGAAAGCAGGTTTTCAGCATCAAATTGGAGCAATGTCCAGCGCCAAAACTGAACGTCACATTAGGTGGAGAGAAATGACGAATTAAACTTACATGATACAATTTTCCTGAGTTGAACATTTCTAAATGTGGTTTTTGCGGAAGGCCGAGCTGCACTTTCGTCATCTTCAAAAACTTCCATAGCAGCCGATCTTCTGAAACGCTACCTGTCAAATTCTTGGAGCTCTTAAACACTGCACTCTTAAACAGACGTGGCCTAGAACAAATGGAACTAATTAAACGTGTCCTGCGCTAAGGATCTTTTTCGACTGGCTTTCAAGTACGTATATCCAGGTAAACCCAGCGTGGCTGTCTTTGTTACCTACACTCCACTATTGGAGTGCTATGTTGTCACAAACATCGTCGTTTCATCTAAATTGAACTGAACGCGATCGGAGCTAAAGGCAAGTCCCTTTCGCCTTTCACAGCCCAATGCAGCAATGAGATCGCATCAAGAAACACCACCGTAGCAAATAAGTGTCTTCTCAAGTAGACTTGTCCAAAATTTTAAAGCATCATTAGCGCTGTAGCCAGAAGAGGAATGAGGAGAAAGAGGGAGAAGAGAGGCGCGAATGAGTGGAAAGTCTTTCTAGAGATTTATTTGGTTGACGTCGCAGCGTATTCTTACTCCATCATCCCCCCCCCCCCCCTCCCCACCCCATTCCAACCGCNTGGGAAAAGGACAGGAAGTGCCTATCAATGACTATGAGACGTTATTAAAATGTACTCTGCTTGCTAACAATGCACAGCACAAAGCACTTATACCTGTCAAATGGCACTGAAGGCGTGATGATGTTATTCTTTCCCCATCCCCCCCCCCCCCCCCCCCTCCCCACCCCATTCCAACCGCGATTTTCAACGTCAACGCTTGCTGCTTTCAAAACAGAGAACAGTTTTAAACTTTCAGTCTTTCAAAACAGGTTTAAACAATAAACAGCAACCACGAGCAAGTCCTACAAAAGTTCCCTCTTGGCGAATCCAGCAATCTGAAAAGCTTAGATTGTCATCATTCGTGGTCCACCTTCCCGCTCAAGGAGAAGAATTCTAGACGTTGCGAAGTTGTCACTGAACAAAACACTTCGATCAATCCAATTTCAAGTCTACAAAGAAGTCTCCTCAAACGCACAGTTCATTTGAGATGGCCTGTCTGCTACAATCTTTCTACAGCACCTTGCCATTCGATTCACATGTGAATTGAATAACAGCCGGTGATATCGTGGGAAATCACTTCAAATAGGAGCTTCACCACATGTGCTAATGCTCTACTGAACAACAGAGATGATTTCGTGTTTCAGGATTTTTCTTGTCATGTCTCATCAATGCCTTCGCTCGTATTCGCCAACAGATCTACTCTTACCCTACCACCCAGAGTTAGCATCCATAATTCATTCGAGCTTGTAGATCACTCTGCACCTTGATACGCCGAAACGATGTCCGACGGTAGCAATTCGTTCGTTGTACTCTTCTAAAAGAATTTCGCAAAACGCAATAGGAAGATGAAAGCTCTGGATGATTGCTAATGTTCAGTTGTTAAGTTCCCGCTAATCCACCTCCTCACGAATCGATTCCATACTGACTCATTGCTTTTGCGAGGTTTTTGACATTTTTCGTGCACATATCAAAACACTTAACAGCAAAATTCGACTAGCCTCTGTTGTTGCTGCTCGTCCATGCCAATGGCTCTTCTACAGATGTGTAATCACCAGCAGCCTCTTTCACCGTGCTAGTAAATGGGATCATATTAAAATCGGCGGCCAATCTCGACGACGTCATTTCGGCAGAAATAAGGAAGTCGCTGTGGAGCGTTGTCGTAGAGGCAGTCTCATGGCCTGCATCCATATTCGACAACGATTGTTGGGGGCTTGCATGACGCTCACTGCACAAAGTGATCGTAGAATCTCTTTCTTCAGCCGGTATAGAAGTCTCTTCACTATTTATAAATGACAATGAAGCCGCACCTCGTAGTGTATCTTCATCTGACGAAAGCAGCATACAGTAAAGACGTGCCGGTTGACTGAAAAGATCATATTACAATAGCCTCACAAAGAAAACAGAGCTCTTTGTGAGGCTAAAATAAACCAACTAAGAACTCCCACAAAAAATGCTACCTGAAGTCTGCAAATAAAATTCTTTCAGAGCTTCTTTGTCGCTCTTTCTCACTGCATTCAGCACAAACTAAAGCGCCAGAAAATCCGCGAATGATCTCTTTTCTTGTCACGGCTTAACTTCAGTATCGGTGGAAAACCAAAACGCTGCCCACTTGCCTCGACACAAATCGATTTCTGTCAGATAACACACTCTATTACCTCTTTCAGCACATTCGTTTTTTCTCGCATGCTTTTACAAATCTCTACTAGCAAAGCGTATGGCTTTGACATGGCGTTTCTAGTGATTCAATGCGATCGCTAAAGCTAACGCTAAGCAATCCAACAGGCATAGTCTACCCCATCTCTGTGGGAAAACATCAAGCTCGAGAAACAAAAAACGTCTTTGTCTATGCTCAGCACCCTAAAATATATGCTCTTTCGACATGGTAACGGACACTTGAAGGCCCTCACCAAAAGCAACGCCACTGTGTAAGTTGATGGGCTGCAATACTGGGGGAAATGGCTGACGCCATCAAAGCGACTACAAAAGCTCACATCGCACCGACCACGCCGGTAGGCTTTCCCTTTATTCGTAATGGCATCACCTTCGAGATGTTTTCTCTGGATTTTTATACGCCTCCCCCTACCCCCCACTATCCATCTCCCAATCCTCAAAAATTATTTTATTACAGTTTTGGAGAAAACTACAAAGTTTCAAAGATCTCTATAGGTACACGATGGCAAGTCCCTTCGCTTCTCAGATTAGTGACTTCTCGGTTATTCATGCTCAATGAAACTAATAAGCGCTGACAGCCACACCGCCTCTGATTCTTGCATTTTGTGTGTGCAAATTTGTTTCTTTCATTCATTACCAATAGAAACTAGGTGAAATCACCAACAAATTGAACAAATCGAAGGTATTTATGAAATGCATACACAATCGCAATAGGCAAACTCATCCTCTCACTGCTCAGACTCTACTCCGCTAATGTTTCTTGCCACGCAGCGTCGTTATACTCGCTAATGTGCAGCAACGAAAGGCGAAATCCGCTAGAAATTGCTGATTCCGCAATCAGCAGTGGCTAACAGAGAACCTATAATCTAATTTCATAATAATGCCCAACCGCAAGAATCGGAGTACAAAGACCGAACGAATTGCAAGTGGTAACTCTGCCATATTCACCTTACTTCCGTGAAGTTTCTCTAGCGGATTTTCATTTCTTCTACAGCCTCAACAGCTTCGTCCAAGAGAAGTAGTTCAATAGCAACAGGCACATCGAATCTATCTAATAATTCATCATCTCAACAGACTAAAGCCTTTGCAAAAATGGAACCTCGCTTCGCTCAGGCCGGAGACAATCTTTCGATTTGAATTGGCTGTATCCGAGTTCGAAGTTAAGAATTTCGCTGCTTCCGAGATCATTCAGTGACAAGATAGCGCATGGGTGACACACCTTCTCAGAACTTTGCGCAGCAACACGAATGTGAGCATTGCACGGCCAAGTTTCGAGCACAACGTTATAACAGCATTGCGCTTTATTATGCAACTGTAGTAGCTGCATGTCTATCGGACTTGTTCCGATTATTTCGTGGGATTACTTCCTCTCGTCAGCATCAGATTCTCTGATTTTGGCTCAGTAGAAAGTCCACCTTTCCATCGTCAGAAGCGAATAATTTTCCCACTAGCCAGCACTTATGCGGGCAATTCATAACACCAGAAATCTTTCTTAGGTTCCCCAATTTTAATATGAAAGGGAAGATAGGCGGGCCATGAACTATACGAGTTCGCAAAAAAATGTATAAAAATGATTAGCGAAAACGAATCAAACCTATAGTGACGAATTTTGAGGAGGGACGACATTTCAATAGCGCATAAATGCAGAACGTAGCCTTGAATCATTCGCTGCATATTCTCGAGCACGATAATATCCTCCATATCCAACGAGGAGCAAGGTGCCAAGACAGCATGAGAGGAGAGCAGACGGAACACGAGGTCGTGATTCGAGCGCAAGAAACGCAACACCAACTCGCCACAAGACGTATCCCCGTTCACCAAACGTAACTGCACGCAACAGCATTAATCAAAACGAATATTTGCATCAAACCTATTGACCAATGAAAGGGATCGCAGTAAACAACCTATAGACCCGACATTCTGCATTAAAGACCAGTCGAGAGCTCGTTTTAATCCCAAACTGTAATGGGAACTCGACTCAATCTGAAGAAGAAATGAGAAAGGTCCGCGAGATGCTCGCCGTTTATAGGGCACAATAAGAACTATGTGAATAACTACGGTTTCAAAAGTGACCTGTGAAAGAATTACACGAGACTCCCTTGTATATTGAGAAAAGTGATCTGATTTTGTCGCCATCAACAAAATTTTAGAAGAGGTTCAGCCTCGCGTGGCGATATGTTGTCTTGTCTGGGGCAAATGTTCGAAGCCAGGTAGACAAAGGTAACGACAACGTAATATTAGAAACCACTTGCAATTCTACGAAGTTTGTGTTTTTGGTTCCATAGTGCTTCTTTTGAAAAAGCTTTCGGCAGAAAATTACTCATTATATGAGAGGTTATACGGGTACGGAGCAAAAAGAGGCAGTTGCATTCTTGACTGTTTTGTAGATGACTGAGATTTGGGATATTTCCACGCCGATGCCTAAGAAATTGCTGGTAAACGATTCGCAAGGTGTTCATTCTCCTCTTTGCTTGCTGCAAAGACCCTCAAGTCTTACTTCTGTATTGATGAGATAGAAACTCAAGTAACTGCAGCTAACTGAGCGAGGCAAAGGAACACATAGTTTCCGCAGAAATTTCGCGTTCTCAGAGAAAATCCAAAGCGCAACACTATCACGATTTTTTGAAAATGAAACAAACGTTCACACTTCTTCTTTCGGGCGCCCTATGCTGTTTTCTATTCGGCGTGTTGCTTTTTGTGAAACTATAGTTATACATATCGCCTAGGACACCAACAAAACAGCTTTGCAAAAGACAGATAGCTGCTGCCACCTGCTGACGCTTGTTACGCTTCAGTTATCACCATACCTCATAGCAGACTGAACCTCCGTCAAAATTTATCCCGCTTGGCTTTCTTGTTCACCCATCAAGAAGCTCTCACTTAAGCTGGTGTTTCTCCAACAACTACAGCAATAAGAAAACTTCTTACACTTTGTCAGTTATAATAATGAGAACATTTCCAATACTGTGCATATTTTTTTATGCCGAAAATGAATGCCACATGCGAAATGTTCCTCCGAATGAACTGCTACGTTTTCGCCATATTGCCTTCTTGAAGAACATGATTCATCGTTAGTCTCTTGTAAAGTCACATGGCTGTGTGAGTCACATTAATAAACTATTAGTCGTTTCTTTTTGTCTTTTTCAGCTTTTTCATCGTTTATCGGTTATCATACATTGAATACATTGAATTTACCCACACATGTATTCAATGTATCGGTTATCAATGTACCTCTTAAAATCGACTTGGTGGGTAACGACGTTTCGGCGATCAAATCTACGTGGACGGCACTTAAAAAAGGAAGCACATCCTTTGCTCTCTCCTATTAGAAAAAATTGTCGACTTCTCCTGTGAATTAAATATGTGCCAAAAATGATATACTGGCTCGCAGTTAAATATTCACATCTACAACAAATAAAAGACCACATTCTGAAAATTTTAAGTCACGTAAAGTGCCAAACTCCAGTATAGCTTCCTTCTTCATCTCCCTTCATTCCTTTCAAAAATGCGAAGTAGGAGAACGAAAGATCCACAACATAATTCCCCGCTCCTCAGGTATCGAAGAAATTGTCAAGGATCAAGGATTACGAAGAAACTCACCAATAACCTCAACATCGGCTCAAAGAGAGCGCAAAAGGGCAACGCGAACGGTTGATCACTGCTGACAAGGTCTTCCAACGCGTCCAACACACTATGCAGACAGGTTCGCGTTGTGCCGTTGATGCCTTCAAACTTCATTGGTCTTACCAATGTAAAGATGGAACATAGCTTGGATGACTTATAGGTTATTTTAGGTACCGAATGGCTTCGTATTAACCATACAACTTCTATGCACTGGCTTTGAAGTCATCGATGGGCACCATATAGAAAACTGGAATGCTTCACTATCATAATAACTACCTCATAGCTGTTGAAAGCAGAAATTTTCCCCGGATTCAACCAGTGGGAACAGAAACAAATCAAACAACGGAACCTGGATTCTCGAGTCGACTGCCTGATAAATCAACCATATCGAACCCGCAAAGAAAATAGCCCATATTCGGTTTGTGAGGATCCATCTCAATCGACGTCGTACATAGCTCAATTAAAATGCGTGCAGTCTCAGCGTGGACTCGTGAACTCGACAAGTAATCCACATCTGTATCCGGAACGGTTGATACTAGCAGCAATCACTCGTCACCACATCCACCCCAAATATCATTACTGCTATGCCATTGAAGTCAGGAAAAGTCTCAAACCTCCATACTATTAGTGTCCTTCTGATTGCATTAAAAAGGTGGCCTACATTAAGATATACTACTGATATGCGCTAAAAAGATCACTCGTCACGTCTCATTAAAACACTTCCCACAACAAATTTCCGTTTGCAATGACATTGCAAACCAAGGCACTATGAACGAACAACACCTTCAAATTCCTCCTTTGCGCCCGAGCTACCAATCAAACTACTATAGAAGATTCTCGTATGATTCTCACTGAATGCTGGCCCATTTCGAATAAAAAAGGTTGCGAAGACATGTACACATTACCATTCACATGCCGCCCTCACTCCCTCACCCCCACTATCCAAACTTAAAGAAAAACGTTATGAAGAGCCCATTATGCTGCTGATCAAACGGTTACGAGTATCTTTTAAAACCATACTTACCGTACAAAACTGGTGGATCAAGTGGCGAAACAACCAGGGAAGTGATCCTTGGTGAAGCCATCCTCGCACACTGTTCCACAAAACACTTTCCCAAAGGTTTCAAGCAACAGACGATCTCCTCTTGCACTGCAGGTCTCGAAGCACATAAATCTCGCAGGATCTGCGCTGCCCAATATGCGTGCAATGGCAAAAGTTCGTACTGCAACAAAATTCTAACTCTTTATGGGTAAACAAACATGCTTGCATCTATTTACTCATTAGATCAGTAAATAGCTGACAAAGAAACCTCTAGTGGCTATAGACCAAACCATTATTCGAGTAAGCAACTACTAGTAGAAACAAGAAAACAAAGAATAATATTGAACGAAGCATTGTGCTTCGATAAGTGGACGATCAGTTTGTGAGGGGATGCTGCGAGCAGCACGGTGGAATTTCGCGAAATAGATGCCTCCATCTGAATTACTTTAGAAGTGATGACGTCAACTGCGACTTTCTAAGCCGCCTTCACACTTCCCCAAGGATTCACGATCTAAGGCCCTCGCAGAAAGTTTCATGAGATTTTTTGGGAACCTTAATGATCTCGACGAAGAACCTCCTTTCCGACTCCTTCAAGTTTTGCCACTCTCGAGCCTGTTCTCCCACTCGTTTCCCTCTCTGACAAAAATTCACTCCCTGCGCAGCGCTGTGGAGCACGGTGCTCGTAGTAAGTTCGAAGGAATCGAAATGCAACGGCCAAACTATTCAAAAATGCGCTCACCTGCATAATAAAAGTCGCAACAGCCGCAATGCATGTTGCATTTGAAGCTGCAGGTAATCTGTCAAGCAACAGTGAATCAAGAGAGGCAATCAGTAGACTGGACCTGCTCGAACGAATAGCTTCTGCAAGGTTCGCGTGCTGTAACATGCACGTACGTAAAAGCCGTAACACCGACAAGCAACATGCCTCGAGCGCAGCACATCGAGGCGCACAACTCTCCAGTTCCTCGGACCCCTTCAGTAGCACAGCAGCCATCTGAAAACATTAATATGTCTCTTCACTAAAACAGGCTTCCATTTGACGAAAAATCTAACGAAACCATCAACTTGTGCCTGAACATAGGTCGGTCGGTTTCACACAATCGACGGATCCCTGATGGCCTCCTTTTATACCTCTGGTGTTTACACTGACTGAGAGACGATTACAAACGAGAGAATAGAGTAGGCTGCTCAGCAGTGAAAAAGACCTGGATTACCGGATCCCTCTTATTCCCAAGCAAAATCTACGAAGCAACTGCAACCAAAATAGAGCGACTTTTATGAAGCAGAGGTGAAACGGTGATTTTACGAAACGAGACATTCTGCTCACAAAATCCAAGGCGATAAAAAGCGTATTCGTCAGATTTACTGAAAAACGCTCACTCCAAAACCCGAAAATATTCTGCTTTCCTCATATTGGATTTAGCTCAAGAGTACTGGTAATACAAGAAAAATCCACCTTCTTCAACAAAAAACCACCAAGTGTCGACTGCTTAGCCTGACGACGATGACGATCTGGTGAACTCGACTATTACATAAGGATCACTGTCAGCACGGACGTCTTAATCTTAAACGGGTTTAGCGCCAAACCCGCACTAATGACACAACTTTGGTCATAATGGCTGCCTCAAGAGAAAAATAATGCACTTTAAAGCAGTTCTAAGGTAAAAACATACCGCGCGAAAAACATGCGACTTTGAGAGAACTTGAGCCAAGATGATAACTTGTAGATGTGAACCCAGCAAGGATGCATCCGTCACAATGTAGTATTTGAGCAGGTTGCAGAGTGTGTCACATGATAAAGAGCACAACTCCCACTGAAATGCCTCACAGTATTCACCTCGGAACTCATAAGGACGTGAGAGAGCGATTCAGTTATTTAAGCTCACACATCGAAATGCAGCAATCTGACGCATCAAACTGGAAAATCGTGTCGAAGTTATCTGGCGACTTTGCTTTCTTCGAAATTCCAAAAAGGATTCATTAATTCACGTCCAAAGGACGGACAACAACCAGCGACTCCGAGAACTGGACTCCAACAGTTGGCTTCGCAGCGCGAAACGTGCTGCCTGCAAAGCGTCCTGCAACTCGCTGTCCAGGCGTTACTAAGCAAATTTCAAGGGTCTCCTACTCTGATTTCTTGGGGAATTATGACGTTCTATACAAATTTAAACAACTGTCAATTATAACTACAAAGAAAAAAGTATTCAGAAGCGGACGAGCATCTGAGCGATATCTCATGGTAAAGCGATAACCTGCACCCATAATGCGAGCTCTTTTCAGCGGTCACAGTTTCGCTATGCGACCGACGGTGAACGATGGGTGTTCCATCACCATTCAGTACTCACTCTGCCTAAGTTATCTTCGACTAGGATAGAAACCGCCATGGATAAGGGTAGTCTAAACTATTCCCTATGCAATGCAACAACTAGAAAAAATAGATGACACTTTTGCGTAACCAGCATTTCCGTAGTAATTCGTTTGTTCTAGCTGCCTTCCAAAGGATGCCAGAAGGAGGGATTACTTAAAAATGAAAGAGAATTCATTAAACAGATGCAAACTTCAGCGGTGCTGTCGTATGGAATGATCACGATGGGATAACCTTCATTAGATTTCATATTATCAAGCTACAGGCTCATGGCAGCAGGACAGGAATGCATCTTTGGAAGACTGCTATGGACAAGACTGAAGGCAAACTCGTAGTTAGAGAAGGTTAGATTGCATTTTCTTAGTTCCACTGAATGCAAACACAAAAGCTAGAACACAACCAGCCATCCTCAAAGGACATCGCTTTTAAGCAGCGCCCCTACCGTTGTCTGTTGACTCCAACGGAATCGACAGACAAATCCGTTGCCAAAATGGAAAAAGATCCACCGAAGAAAACAACCGAAATTTCCGTTTTCACAATTTTCGTACAAAAATGTGAACAACAGTGCGTTCATTCAATCATGCTTCTCCAAAACTTGCAAAGATTCCATCAATGTCTAAACTGCCATAAAAAACTGCGCCCTCCTTGAGGTCCAATGAAGTTGTTTTCTTTGGATATGTATGCAGAATTGCCTTTTCGTTTGGGAGCTCTATTCATGGATGAGGTAGCCCGTATTCTTCTCCTCCCCCGAGGAATAAGGGTATATCAGTTTATGCGAGTTCTCGTGAAAATACGCTTTACGAAAATTTCAGTTCCAAATATAACGTCCAGACGTGAAGCGCGTGAGTTCAAGAGACGACGGCCCCAGCTTTATAGATACATAGTGCACGCTCGCACACTCATTTCATTACTCTCGCCAGAAGTTTCGGAGCAGCATACTCAAAGGGCTGCTTCTTTCTCTGAGGTTAACGGGCAACAGCTTGATCCCTTACACACATAGGACAAAAGCATCACTGGAAAGGATCGGTCCCAACTTTTGCAAGTATTCGCGCAGCACAGAAAAATGTGTTCAGAACTATTCACCTCGATCATTCCCTCGCTATTTACACTGACCATGGGAAACTTCTCAGTGAATGCAAATAGGCCCAGCCTGGCCACCACCAGAAAATCTTTATTGATAGGCGGACTAATTACAAAACGGAATAATGGCCGGTTTTACGAGTCAGCAGCAGATCTCAAAGAAGGCTGCTGCGACAGATGCGCTCGCATTTCGACTCACGAGGCCGATCAGTTACCTAAGTGTTACAAATCAGTGACACAACGTTAAATACCTAACGATAGCATGAAACGGTCCGAGTGACACGCCGCCTATTCAAAAACATCTATGACTAACAGTCTGTAACCTCAAATGAAGGTAAGGAATCATCATCGACTTGGTCATACGAAATAGTTTTAGTATATGAGTTCCAATCATCAAACGACGTCATCATAGAGTCTCGCAGAAACGCATTACAAAGCGGCCTAAATCAAAACCGATCCTTCTACAAATGCACGCATAATTTTTAATGGTTTACCTCTTTTCGATATATAAGCTAAACTTCCCCTTCCCTAAGATAATCCCAACCCATCGTTATCTCCGCTGATGACCTTGGAAACAGAAGAACGGAAATTTCGCCGTTTGGAAACAGCACGCATCATTTTTTACAAAATGTCTTTTGCCATCGACTTTCCCAAAAACCTTCTGTTTCTATCTAGCTGTACTTGCACGACTTGCGAGTCACTGCAAAACGAGAGGAAAGGGCAAGATAATCTGCAATCCACTTGCATTCTTTCTTGACGACTTTTTTTTTGTAAGCCATACAGCCCTAAAACCTTCAATATCAACAACTGAAAGCCGAAATTCGTGGAGAGAAAACAATTTATGCATTCCAAGATGTAAAATCTTCAGCGCCTTTCTCCTTCTTGAAGTACATTTCTGGCAACCATATCGCTCGGAATCTGATTTTGTGGCATTAAACCTCCGGAAACAAGCCAACTCCGAGTTTTGAATTGCCACCATGAACCTTTTGGGCTAAACTTATGAGTCGCAATTCATTGTTCAAAATAAGGCATCAAAATGTACAAAAGTTGCTAATATTTAACAACTGTAAGGCTACAGATACAGCTCACATGCCATACGCGTTTATAGCGTTAAGGCTCATACCGCAAGTACGTATGAAAGCAGTCAGGCCTATACCGCATGAATGAGTCAGTTTATAGAGACCGTCGCTCTGGAAGACCTGCTGGGGCGATTGCTGCATAGCCTATTACATTTTCACGATCTTGTAACAGAACTTTGCTTCGAACCTATAAGCATATCGTCGTTAAAGCGGAAAGCATATTTGTGGCAAATGTTAATGTTATCTGTACTGTTAATTCAGTGACTATAAAATTCATTCCGACTTCGAAATGTCGCAGCAGTACTGAATCTGCTATCTAGCAGACATCATGAGCGAAAGTCTCGCAATTTACATGCAGGTTCTTGTTAATATTTCAGGCACTGGTTTCTGGGGTCAGATGCCATCGTTGCCTGCCTGCCCCACTTTACTCTTGGCTTGTGCGCGGCTTTGACTTTGTTGCGTTCGATATGTACTATGAGCCATTTAACTGCTTCTGGTAAGATATTATTTCACGTCGTTCTTATCGCTAGTTTATGCAAGAATTGCAAAACTTGACTGGGTCTCGCGGTGAACGCCCAAATCACAAAGCACCACTTCAAAGTCGGATGAACGCCGACTATGTCGCTTCGATTGTCTATGGTACCAGCTTCGAACGAATCGCGTCATAAGTCACTTGTTTCACAGGTACTTGCGGTATAAGCCTTAATGCTATAAACCGACCTATCAGACGCCCTCCGTATAACAGCCGTCCTACCCCCGGAGCACCACCAACACACTGTCAACTGCGATGTCATCAAAAACAGCGTTGGCAGCACACAACTCAATTCCGTAATCAAGCACGAGAAGGCGATAAGTGTTTGCAGTCTTCATTGAACGACATTCGTTGAGTGGAATATTAAAAAAACCTTTTCACATCCACTTCACGGCTGCATAACCCTTTTTGGTGGAGATACCCTCGCTAGCATGCGCGTGCTACTTACAGAGTGCCATATCCCGCAAAACAACTCCAGTCATTTCGACGCCTAATAACTGGTCAACATCCGTAACTCTAACAGCGCAATTGTATTGCAAGCGCAACAACCAAACAAAGAACTTCTGCACGCTCGCTGGCTACAAAGAAGCTGCAGTATCAAACATAAGAAACCATCAAGCATAAGCATCCATGCACTGCAACCTCTGAGCATTTTCAAGCACCACAGTCCCACCGCCACATTCTCTCTGTTCGAAAATGACGTAAATCCTAAAACTATCTTGGACTTGCAAAACGGAGCGGAAAACTCTATGCAGGACAGGGAATAGTTCGCACTCTTTTGCGTGCGTCGGACAGGATAATGGACTGGAAGTGAGTGGGAGCGGTAACACTCATCTAAAATACGCCTTTGCGCTACACCAGTCTCCTACAACGTAATTTTGCGGCAGCACCTTACTGCAAAGAAATCTGAAGCATAAAGGTTTCTAATTCTTTTCAGTAACAATCTCGCAGAAGTCGAAACAGCTGAGACGGTGTTACGGAAAATATTGTGCTGTAACCGAGGAAAGGGTCGCTGACAGAAATTATTCGCGGAAGCGATGCGAAATGAGCGGTGGATTATTTCCTCAAATCCGTTTGATTAACAGCAGCAGATGCTTTTCCAAAGTCCTGCAGCTGATGCGATTTGAATTCGAGGGTTCCAACTAAGGAGGAGGTCAATTTTGCGCCATCTTAAAGCAACTGGCACGCAGCAAGCAGGTGATGATTGAAACTTGTCCTCACCCACTCTGGCTAAATCATTCAAGCCGGCATCTGGACCTGGAAATGGTGTACAGACCGATAGACAAAGCTTTCATAACTTCTTTCTTTTTAACTATGAAAGCTTTGGTTTGTTTGCAGGATATATGAAATTCGCGAAAAACTTTGCTCCTAATCCGACTCGAAATTGGACGCTTCAGGAAGTAGAACAGTTCATGCACCACGAAACAGCGGTATCAAAGACATGATTTTTGAGATCTGGAACCAAAGAAGATTCAAGTAGCAGCATCGTAAATTTTCTCCGTATCGGTAGCGTGTATTTCGAGGTCATTAAATGTAGGTAGAAGAGGCCTCCGTCCCTCTCACAAAATTTAAAACGAAAAAAAGAGAGAATACGTCAAGAAATTCGTCATCGTATCAAGGGCTATCGATCGATGTAAATCGAAACAATGAACCGAAAAAAGAAAAGCAAATGAAGTGGATGTGAAAAGGTTTTTTTAATATTCCATTCAACGAATGTCGTTCAATGAAGACTGCAAACACTGAAAACGCAAAACGGTTTCGCATAAATAAACAACCATCAAACCGCCATCGATTACTGCAGCACCACGTTTAAAAATAAAATCAGTAAGGACCGGTAGCGTTAATTGCTTCTTTAGTGACCATCGGCCAAACAATAACGACGCATACGCAGGGCATAAAAATACAGCAAAATAGAAATAATAACGACAGTAATACTAATACTAATACTAATAATAATAATAATAATAATAATAATAATAATAATAATAATAATAATAATAATAATAGTAATAATAATAACAATAATAAGTAATAATGACGATAATAATAATGATAATAATAATAAGAGTGGGAATAACGAAACATTATTAGCAACTATCAACTTCACTCGATAAAAAATAAAGGACATACCATCTGGTCCTCCTGCTCATAAGATCGATAGGCGAATTGCGAAATGATCGATTTCATGAGGAATCGCAGATAAGGCAATAGACGGCCATCGTCGAAAGTGCTTGCCGGATGGTGCATTAGTGCCCTCATGAGATGTAAAAAGCCGAGCGTTGAATCATAGCAACGCACCACAGACTCACGCTCGTCCAGCTCTTGCTAAACAGTAGTTCGTTTGGTGCATTTCGCATTCCCCATAAACTCATTGCAAACAATTTCCAAAGCTTCAGTGCCTCATCAAAGTACACTCTAACAGCGCTTTAACGAAGTCCATCCTCAAGTCCACTAACGAAATCGGCGCCACTGAGAAGGATGCAGTTGCAAGCGACCGTCAAGTTAATGACATGCAACCCAAAATTGGCGCTGAGGACGACGCATAAAGCTTATCAAAAAAGAGGCTGCCGAATAAAATTAATATTGATAAATTTTACTCGGCAACCTCCCCCGCACCCCCACTTCCCAATAAAAATTAATCGAATGTGAACATTATAGTGATAAAGCGGTACAAACTAAGTAAACGTATATGAAACAAGAACTCGCACCAACAAGCACTTCCAAAAAACGAATGTTTTAATAGTACGCATATCAGGAGAGAAAATTTCACTACAGGAACCTCACATCACAACGAGTTATATCAGTATCAAGAACAGATGTTCATGTAATAGAGCGTAACTGCATCTAAAAACCAGTGGAGAGATATCAACATCGAAAGACCACAACAAAGCGAGGAAAAAACTGGAAACTTGACGGGAAACGAGCAGAATTTCATTCCAAAGCCATAGTTCTTTCAGGTAGGCGAAACGAGCTGCGTTATTTCCACCCACTCGGTCTGTCTCCGACCATATTAATGTCTGACCATTATGCGCATCAATACTGTCCGCGAATCAGTCGATAAATAGTTCTTTCAATGTTGGAAGGGCCTAAAGAACACGATGTCCTAATCAAAACACTTAGCTCACCTCATTTTTTAATGCCATAGTTAAAGTTGAAAGCAACATTCGTTAAACTGGATGCAGCACACCTCATCAGCTAAAACACTTCACTTCACTAGAAAACGGAAAACAAAACTTGAGGTGTGCTCAAAGAAATTAAAAATTGCCTGGATGCCAACAAGTTTGCCATCTGAGGCAGCCGTCAAAACAGAATGACTCTTGAGAAGGTTCCAAATCTTTTTTGCCGTGAGTCCATCTCTCGCGAGCACAGAAAGAAAACGGTAGAGGGTTCCTTTCAGTGCGAGCGGAACAGATGTACCGAGCAAGCCAACCATCGGATCCATCATAAACATCTCGTCAGAAGCAAATTGTCGACAGGCATATGGATCCTGAATAATTTGATAGCCTCGCGTCTCAGCACTTTACCAATGCGTTGGAAAAAAAAAAGAATATCTTCTCAGCTGACCCACATCTCTTCATCGTTGGGAAGTGTAGAATTTCGTCGGATTCATTCGACATCACATGGTACAACTATAGCCATCGTCTAACCAGAAATACATGGAGTATTCGGAAAGCGAATTGGACGGTGTTGAGAGTGGAGGAATCTTCAATTCATTCAATGATTCCTTCGTAGATTTTAAGAATATCTAACCAATTCCGAATGACGAAAGCTCGATGCAGCACAATGCTTTAAAACAGATAAAACGGCCAGTTTTTTTTGCGACATGCTAAATCCACTTACCCCACCTCCCCCCACCCCCTTCTCAAGAATGGGCAAAAGCGTACATACGATCTATGTCTCGCTCATTTTATCGCCGGTCTCTTTTAATTTCTCCTGTAGGAACTAACAAATCTTCCACTTCTACACCACTATTTTTTACCTACCTTTATGTGCACGCTCTTCATTAGGTAATGTGTGATCCTTGTCTGATCTGCTCCTACTCTGAAAGAAATCCGCAAGCTTTAAGCAGGTTGCCCGGAACGTATCCGGTCTCACTTCTACTCAACATGTACTTTGCACTAAGTGTATGTCGCTTTTCTCTGCATCCATAATGTCTTTACAGCTTGCACAGGATCCTTCCGTTTTATCGTGAGTATCCTCCAATTAGACCACTTTGCGGAACACGAGGCAGCCTCGACAAGCTTTGTGGGGAGCGCCTTTAATTTCCGTCCACATTTTGACTAGCATCTGCAACCCTCAGACCAACCGAATCTGCGTGCGCTATTTGATTGGAAGATCCTGAATTACAACTATTGCTCCACCTTGGAGGGAAGCCACACGACATCTGCAAACCTATTCCGGAGCAAATCAACCTTTGCCAAACCTCTGCCAGACATCTTTAAATACGCACTGGACAAAGACTACCCACCCTGCAGTAACTGTAAAAAGACAGCATCCGTGCGATCAGCTAGGAGCTCTTAACTGCCTATAGCCTTCTATTTGCACAAAGCAAATGATGTCTTGATGAAAGAGCAACGAAAATACATACACACGCCCAGTTTTCGTCATCTGCATCAATTCTGCACAGGTTTCTTTTTCTCAGCTCTTTCGTTCCACTCTTCTAAGCATCTTCCCCCCCCCCCCCCC
>JAARMF010000821.1:0-18836 GCA_022844705.1 Toxascaris leonina | reverse complement strand
CCCCCCCCCCCCCCCCCCCCCCCATGAAGAAAGAACCGTGGGGTTCCCTCGAATCAAAATTGAGGAGGTACAGACAATTTCCACTTGTATTATAAATGATGGTGATACATCATGTTCCCATTTCTTTCTCCAACTAGCTCTCTATAAAGTCTGTACCAGTTACCTAAAAGTAGCCGCTACAAAAAAGTTGCCCGAAGGCTTTCAAATAAACGATTTATAAAGCGAAATCCCGTCATGCCTATCCACTGCAACACCTGCCATATGCCATGCGTAATTAGTAAGAGCTAAACACGGCCATAACGGGATGTGGTCGCAACGAATGCGAATTCACAAAGGTTTCTTTGTGTTCAGTTAGGTAAGTAGCAAGCAGAGTCGGTACTTAAGCTCAACAGTCCTCACAATGACCATTAAAGAAAACCAGTGAAGAAGCTCCTCTTACGTGCAGTGCAATAACTTCGGCAAGTTGAGTCCACGCAACAAGGCCGGCAACTTCTTCTTGCGATAACTGTTGCGCTACCTCCAATTTCATTTTAAACGCACGGTCCGCAGCCGCCTTTGGTAGCCTCTTTTTGCGGAATGCGTCCACATATCCGCGAATCGCCCAACAGAAGTGAGTGAACGAAATAGTGTCCGTGGTCGCTGAAAAATTTAACATTACTGTGCCGCGGCAAATTTCAGCAAAAAATTTAATTCGAATGCGCCTAGTGCTACAAGATAACTGACCACCTGTTAACGACGTCCTCACAAAAAACAACAACAGTGATTTCCCCATTTTTGGTGTGCTGAAGCATATGGACATAACTGTGCATCTATTCATTAGTGTTCGAAACAAAAACACGCCCTGTAGTGCCTTCATTCCAGTGTCTCCTTTGTTGCCGAAGATTCAACACAAACTTAGTGCGAAATTGTTTCTTTTTGATGCAGTTACTTCGTTTCCTTACCTTTAAATCGCAATCTGCGAACCCCTCTTCCCCCTTCCTCTACCTCCATTCTTTCACGACACATACCACCGTCAACATACGCGTATTCGCAACTATTATATAGCCAAAACATCGCATTATGGTACAAAAAAACACGGAAGAATCATTAGGTCACAGAAAATTACAAAAAAGATTACATATCCTGCTGCGTAACACATCTGAGTTTGACAATATCAATGGCCATTAAAAATGCAAACGAATTGCAAATCGAAGTAAACTGAAAAACCTCCATGTGAAGACGACAGTAATCTGAATATGAAGTTGGTCGTCTCTCTGTTCTTGCAGAGGTTTTTAAGCATATCAAGATAGGTAATCTGCAACAGCGGTGACAGTATCTCCTTTCCGCTCTTCAAAAACTTTCCCAGCGCCGGCTGAAAACGGGACCATTCACGATCAACGACCACGTAAAATATGCAGAGCAACCCAAATTTTTAACCCATAAGTATATGCAAACTTCTTTTTCAGCATTCTAGATAGGCTCCAATCCAAGCTTTGAATCTCAAGGAGTCTCAGGAATAACTGTTACGTGTTATGCAAGAATCCTTCTGACTTTGACCACTTAAACGGAATTCTTTCATTGTTCTAGCCTTCGGGCATCAGACCAAGCCGCCTGATCAGAATATTAAGCAAAAGGAAACGACAGCAGCAAAAAGTGAGTTGTTCTGAATGCTGCCATCGAACAAATGACGTAGGTTGCTTTGAATGCTGCCCTCGGAAACGGAGTGCCTAGAAGACCTGATCTGCACGATGGTTAGATACAGCAGCTTCATTTTTTGGTGAGAGCAAAACTGTTTCAACTCACAGTAACTCGTTTGTTCACATTGGTAAAGATACTACTTGAGTGACAGCTAAAGTACTTAGCGGAACAAAATTGGGCAATCGAAGAAACAAGCAAAACTATCAACGCTCGAACCGTTCAGGTAGACATAACTTAGTGGAGAAAATAATTGACCCACACTATCTGCAGATAAGAATTTTGCAGCCGCAGAAGTCACCAATCGCGAATCGCTATCGTAGAGATCAGCGATCAGCCGTAAAAATTTTTCGAAATGCAGTGGCAACTCAGGAACAAATCCGCGGTCGATTGAGGCATCCACGCTCGCCAACTCTTCCTCACACGCACGACGCAACAGCACCAACTGCAAGATCATCGCGAGTTTGCAACATTATCATTTCATCTACCTACTTGGAACTTTCATGTTATCTACCTGTGCGTTTCAAACCGAATGGATCATTTCATTGTTAGAATATCACTGAGGGCGCCCTGCCAATTTCTGCTTTGTTACTGAGCCCAACTGAGTTTATTTCCCGCGAAAGAACTGGATAAAAGACCTCAGCCATACAAGAGCAACCCTGCTCACCTTTCCTGACAACATTTTGTGCTGATAGCTGCTAAACAAAGCGTTCCAGCGCAAGCCACATCCAATAAAGCTAGCTTGCACGGCAAATGAGAAAAGCTTCGAAAACATTTGCGCTCATCATAGCCAACGTAAAATAATCGTGAAGAGAAAAACCGACCTTCCCAATAAATTCTTAAACTGGAAGTTCTATATTAAAAAATGCCGAAGAAAAGAATACACCGCCATTTCCAGCTTCCAAGCACGCATTCTGCGATTCGAACGTAGGTTCTGGCCTTTATAAAGCAGGGCAAGCAAAATCAGGTGGAACTTTTTGCGAGGCAAGTGGGGCGTCATTAACCTCTTGCAATGCCCTGAGAGAGCCCGAAATTTCAAAGGTTCGGCGTGCACGACAAAACAAAGAAACATCACGCGGCTCACATGAAATAAGTTCCGCACGGCCTGCTCGTCTCGTACTGACAGGTTTCGTGCAGACGAGAAGCTAATTACTAAAAAATTGTAGTCTGTGCGACACGATTTCACCCATCGGCTGCCAAGAAACTATGTGCTACTACTTCACGTAGCTGCACTTGGTCTTTCAATCACTGCAGCAATGGCGTAAGCTATAGACTTTCACCTTGTGTTTTCAATCCTGTGCAGTCAGCACGAGAAGTCACCGTTCCAAGCATAAGCTGCCCAAGTCCAATACTACTCTTCTGGATGTGAACCTTTGCAAATAGCACGTAGGTCGTTCAGGTTCAATATGGAAAAGTAGGTAAGCTGCAACAACAGCTGCACTGGAAACAGTACTTCTTCTATACTTTGTCTCTTTAGCAATTTTTGAGTCAATTATCTCGCCTCTATACTATTTTCGCCTTCCTTTATTTCTACAGTTCATTGCCTAAGTCTATTTGAAACTTTGCAAGCATTTCCTCTTCGATTAGGAGGTAAAGAATGCCGATATACGATTTAATTTAATGTCACTTTTAGGTTAACTATCCCTTCCCAATGGGCTTCTCAGAAAAAAAAAAACTTGGGAACATGGGGAGATCCGTCTTGCCCTCCTGGCATATTAATTCTACTTCTAATCGCTGTCATTCCATATAAGAGGCTACATGGAATACTACAAGAAATGGTGGGTAAAACAAAGCTTACTTTGTCTGTGAAGTAGCTGATGAAAAGTTTTACGAGCGTATCGAGTGCGTCGAAGGCAGCCGCATCATCCCTAAATCCGGGTGATCTAACCACACTGCATCGTAGAAATGAAAACACCATGGCGTTGAGCGCCTTCTTCAGCAAATTTGATAGTTCGTCTTCATCCAGCAATGTGTAGTCGTCAACTGAACAAAATCAAGCCAATGAATCCCTTATGCTCAGAAACGAACGACAGCAGAAGACAGCAAATATCGCAGATGTGGCTTCGTCTTGTTTTATTTAGCACCTTACCCTCCTTCAGTATGAAACATGCGTGAAACTCAAACGTGGCCGAAGTTTTGAGTAGAAACACGCATAGTCACACTTCTATTATAAAGAGGAGATATATCGGAAGTCAAAAATATCATGTCTCGCTAGCTTTGAACATTTCCGCATAACTCACATGTAGTGAACATGCAAACAATATGTTCATGGAAAAGCCCGAAAACACGAAGTTATGCGAATCTGTGCGCACCACCTCAAAAATTCATGAGCATTTCTTGATGATTCGCTGCTTGGGATTTCTTGCGATGCATTTAATCAATCATCCGGTGGGCTTCTGCCTCTATTGTTGCTGGGACTGTAACCAAGAGGTGATTCCCTCTTCCAGAAGTGTGATGGAAAGCACAGCTTCGAGGCTTCAACAGCTTCCGAAAACTTGGGTGCAGTATTCGCTAAATTACTGATAAAAGTAGATAGGAATAAATCAAAATTAGCATACGCTTCATAATCGCTCATATCACAGTTTACAATCAACTGGGCGGGAGAAACACCTACCCGTTTCGTATAAAAACTGTTCCAATTATGTAGATGGTTGGGAATGGCAAATGGCTATCACGACTGTGCTGTTTCGGTTTCTTTAAAAGTGAACCAATGGCGACCATCGAATTGCAAATGAATCATACCTGAGCCCCTACCTCCCTAACACAGCCACCCACCTCCCTCATCTCCCTAACGACAATCCCCCTGCGTTGCTCATACACTGTTTGCTGAACTTAACGTAATTTTACAAACTACTGTGCAAAATCGTTCGACAGGCTGAGAGATATTCCCATGATGAACTCTGAAGATTCAGAAATCAGCGAGAATACTTGATAATTACGATGAGCGGCGCAGTGGAAGGAAAGGAATTCCGATGTTCAGCGGAAAGTCGAAATATCATTGGCCACACATTGCAGCAACGAAGCAACAGATACATTTCCTCTCTCGCATAAAAATCATTGCGATTGGGTCTTATTAAGGAGAGGCCGCCGAAAAGCACCCAACTGCAATGGCAAGAACATCGCGAGATAATGTTACCATGTAGGGAAAGAAAATGATGAGACTGCCTTCAGCTGTAAACAACAACAACAAAAAAAACATTGCGCCGATGCATAAAATCGACTAACCTTCCAAGCGAGAGCGACTTGCGTTCACCCAGGTGTATGACACGACAGAAGCAAATTGCAAAGAGGCAAGCACGCACATATCCGGCCAACCACTACTGAACTCTTTTCGCAGAGCACCCAATACTGCCATCTTGCTTTGAACTGCAAGGTTACTTGTGCATTGCAACATATTTATAGATACATATGTATGCGCATATACGTAAGCGCATGCATACAGGCAAAATGCCCATGTGTGCATATACACGAAGATACAAAGATACAAAGACAGCTGTAGTTTCATCGATTCCCGTATCGATGCAGCTGACAGCCACACACGGCTGTTGTGACAGATGGTGGTCAGCCTTCTGGCGATCCGTTATATGTATATGTGTGGTGCTAGAAAAACATTCAGAATGACTTTGTCTGTTTTCGGATGCGGCGTGATTATTTTTGCACTTGCTAACATTTCATGCGGTCGCCTGCAAAGTTTAATCACATTTGAAATCACATTCAAGTGTGATTAACGTCTTTGCAAGTATGCAACTATGGGTACTTTTCGAGCATGCTGCATATTAATGCACGCACACGCATGATAAGTGTGTCGATATGCATCAGTAAATATGTCTGTATACAGATATATATGCACGTATACGACTACATGCTGAGATGGTTCATGAGTTCAACTGTTTACTCAATCTCCGTAAAAAAACGTAAGCAAACAAAGGCTCATTTTTGGAATTGGACGCCATCACTACAAATTGCCTTGAGTTCCTTTGCTGGCTGCTCGATTCTGTGGTGAAATCACTCAGCTGAGTTGGATGCTACGAGTCTTCACGAAGTAAAAGCTTCGCCTCAGGTAGAGTGAAACACAACTCTGCGGGGAAACGGCTACAGACTTGACATAGGACGAGGTCAAAGCGGTGCGCAAGAGAACTGCTACCCCTTTCCCCTTCCAACTAGGTCTGGATGATTCTTGATGTGAGCGCCGGGACATTGTGACTCCAGTAACACCAGCTTTGAATCGATCACTGATGGAAGTAATTCATCACCTGGAACCACTTCTCCACCCACTGCATCCTCAAAAGCTCACCAGATGCATGGCGCAGCCTGATGCTCTTCACTCTACTCTAAACAAACTGTTCTGCCATTTCCGTCTGCAGCCACTGAAACGTTCTTGAAAGAAAAATCCTCATTTCCTGCCACGTTGTAACGACAGAATCGCTACTCTTTTGGATTTTTCAACAACTGGTTGCAAAGTTCCACTCTTTCTTGTGCTTGCTGGCATGCCAATTCATATATCACATCATCTGCTGATAAAACTGAACTGGCACAGTGGTAAGCATGGTGAGTTCTGGATCCTCAAATATGGATAATTTGTGAGCAGTGGCAGTCGGCAACTGTTGAGGAGCTTCTAGCAGTACTTTGTTCAAGTTATTGGTGCATTTGTTCCTCAATCAACAGAATTCATTCGCTAGCATCCACAAACATAGAAAACACAAAGTGGGCCAAACGTATGAAAGAAAGGTTGCTGTGAAAGATAACAGATGAAAATGTTGAAACGTTAATTGCGCTGAAGGATTCAGTTTTAGTTTTATAACTCCTCAAAGAAAATTATCCACATCATCTCATATAGGTCGATTAGGTGAGCATTTTCACCAAGAAACTGCATGACATGTGGAACAGTGACCCGCGGGAATGAGGCATAAGCCGTCACACTCAGACAACGCTCTGTCAACGGATACGTTCTCTAAGCAAACCTATATCCAATAAGTGTTGAAAGACGTTTAAAAGCACAAAATCTTACTGTTTCGCATATGATGCGGTGAAATTAACATAAGCAAGGCAGTCCAAACACAGAGATGTGAATTATTGAATATTGAAGTGGGTGCAAGCTGCCTTAAAGGATCTAGAAGATCATTAAGGAAGGGCGGTGCACCCGCTTCATCCCACGACGAGCACAACATGTAAAGCGTATCCCTGCAGTTTGTTATCGTCTCCTCTATAAGCGAACACAACTGAAATAAAAGAGCAGTCTTTAAATAGGGCATATTCCGCAATAAACGAAATGCCTTTCACTCCTTCCAATAAATAATCAGAGAGGGAAAAATGCATGATATGCCTGCCTATTCAAGGTGCTCATATTTCGAGATACATTAAGACGTTAGTCAACATCTCATAGCTATGCCGCCAAATATACCACAGCTGCACGTTCCGGTAGCTCAATTACGATAAACAATGAAACGGTGTGACAATGTAAAACCAATCAGTAAACGTCCATATGTTTAGGAGGCTTGATATGCTCCTTACCATACTTTTTATAGATCTACTTCGAAAGATTGTGTCGAAAGAACGCCATTCCTTTAAAAGCTATTTCTATGACAATATGACGATAATTCCACAAATCTACGGCCTTGAACTTTCGAACTCCCAAAAAAAAGGATTCAGCACAAAATTCCGGATGTCCCGATGTACGAATACTCTAAATTTGGGGTCACAAACTTCCACTGCTTGAGAAATTTTCTGACAACGCCAAAAGTTATCGGGGGCTCTGAATGAAACTTCTGCGACAGCTAACACTAATTAAACTAGTTTTTCGCTAGACAACGCAGGTATGGTGAAGAATGAGCGCAGGTCGTTCGTTTCATAAACGCATGCTAAATCAGACTGAACCTAAACTTGAGCCTTCAAAGCAAACTTTGCGGATCACCAGTTGTTCCGTGCACTTTTGTAGGGTACTTCGATGCCAAAATTATTTTAATGGTTGAGGAAGAAGTCCGCCGTCAATATCGACAATCAGAAATAAGCAAAACTTACCACTTGCTGATGCTTCGATCCACCAAGGCCATTAATGCTTGGATGATGCAGCATGTGCAACTCAGAATCTACACTCATCTGCGTCACTTCTGCAACATAGTTAACGCTTTAACAACACCGCTCATATCCACAGAAAAAAAAACTGACTATCGAGACGAAGCAAGCAATAATTAATGAAGCCGCCTCCGCAAGGAACGATCGCATAATTTCAGTGAGTGATCTAGACCAGCATTTCTGCGATCCCCTTACGTGATCATTCTTACCGACATAGAACTCAACGTAGTGATGTCGCTAGGAAGTTACGACGTGAGGAATCAACACGGATGCATACACAAGATCCGCAGAATCGTTTAGCAGTAGGCTTTCAACAACGAACCAATAAGGCGTTTAGCTAGAGATGCATTGGTGCACAACTGCGTGAGAAACGCAGACATCGCAGCTGTTAACCGCATTCCATCGCTGAGTTTCATCTGCACGAGCGCCTTAAAAAAGATTACATCGTATTCAATGAACCGTGATCGATGACCACTGGGCAAGCATTCTGGAACCTCTTCTGCGAACACATCCTTTCGTTTACAAAATTTGCCACTGTCCAGTCTACACTCTGTCAGCACAACTTTGTTCAAGCATGAATCTTGTAGAATCAGATCTATACGCTTTTCAAGTTAAATTCCTATCTCCCTATATGCAGAAGAACTGAGAAGTTCCCATTCAAGAAACTATGCACTGTTAAAAGATATGTGACATAAAAAAGAAACATTATGCTGCACTTTGGTGAAATGCATTTCAATTTGGCGACTTGACGAGGTGCTGAACAGGTACAATCCTGATTCGACCTCATCTGAACAAATATACTCAGAAGCGAAAACACTGGAACTGAGTATTACTTTCACTTCTAATGGATCACTCTCCTATACAACAGCGTCTTTACTGCATTCGCCGCACCTTTACCTCTTTAAATGAAACAACTAAACAAGCTAACCTTTACTGCGGCACTCAAAAGACGATGCGTGTCGTAGTAACATACAATCGCGCAAAGACCACGTGTCCAGTAATAAAAGTTCTGATTTTGCGCTTCACCTAAACAAATATTACTTGAAGCAACGCAGAAATAAACACATAAATCTGTGTTCGCATTTGCAATCACAACGTTTCTGTGCCTTAAAACCTTGATTACGACGACTACGAATTGCCAGTCTCGCAAGTGAGGTGCATACAGAGTTGGCACATTCGACAGGGATTAAACTGCGTAACTTTTCACAAGAAGCAGATAACAAACAGCGAACACCGCAACACCTCCCTGTCTCACAAGCTCGACAAACACTGCGCAAGCAACTCTATACAACTTCTGCCCTTCGAGTAGGAAGAGGTGTAACTGTATTATAGGTTCTAAGAGAAAGATAAAGAGAAAACCACAATTGATCAATAAGAAAGTTAACATGAGGTTAAGAATGCAAAGGGCCGTTTCAAGTGCCGCCTTCACGGTATAATCGATAGGAAATATTTCAAGAACCTGCAGACTTTTCAAAGGGGCTCCAATCGTTCAAAGAAATTTGAGAAAGCGAAAGCCTTTTCTTAAGAATTTCAGTGATTCCAACAACGATTTAGTAATTCCCTAACGTCAGTCACAAGGAGGAAACGGTTACCATCTCCCAGCATTAGATATGCTCTAACATCTTGCAGCTATCAGGCACGATCCCGACACATTACAGAGCATAACAGCCACAAGTAGCCCGACATGGTACTTACCGGTTGAAAGAAGCTCCAGCGCGTCGAGCTCGTCACAGTTGAAGGTGTCCGAAATGACAATTGCCTCATTCCTGATTTCCGGATCCACATGCACCGAGTGACCGTTTGGAAGCTTCACAACCTTACTGGGCTCGAGTTCTGAACGATGAGCTGCTGATCTGCCCTGAAACTCTTGTTCAAGGTGAGCCAAGAAGCCATTGCTTCACTGCTCACAAGAAACTTCATCACAGTCGGCTAAAGGCTACAACGACCGAATCTTTCTGCAAATGATGCAGCTAAATTAATGAAATTGACGTCCTCAACATTTACAAAACACACCGCACACTTTCCTTTCACGAACAGTACCATAAATCAGAGATGCTTCTATCGCCACTCAGTTTTGCTGGCTCGAGTTTTTGAATAATGAGATGGCAGTTTCTTGAATAGCCATAGTTTGCAACATGCCTCTTAAACAATGAAGGGTAGTTCATTCATGAAGATGTGTGAAGCTACCTGATGCACCAACTCAGCACCTAAAGAACTACACCGGGAACCAGTTTAGATAGAGCAGGTGAAAATAATTACAAGTACCTGCATTGTCAACGCAACAGCAACTAGTGTTTGGTCAGGTAACATCAAGCAGTAACAACAGATAAATGGCGTAGGAGTGCTGAGTGCATCCATCAATAAGCAGCAGTACGGGTAACAGAAGGCAGCAGAGAATGGTGGGATGGTGCAGTCAGCTCGACAATGGTAGAATCAGTATAACAACCAACAAATTGCTTAGGCAGGCGATACTACTGGTAACAGCAATTATAAAAACTAGTGATAGTGGGTGGCGGTGACGAGCAATACTACTATTACAAGTTGATATCTTTCGAGACGTATTGGGCATGGCTGTTTTAGCTAGGATGTCCGCAACTCTCGACTGCCCTCAAAACAAACCTCTTTAGAATGCTCCTTCAAAATATTCTAGACGCCACGCACTAACTTCGACGGCCAAGCAGGAACTTAGCTTTCTCCCCATCGAGAAATGGATAGACTTCCCTGCGGATTTCCGATGCACTAAATTTTGATGGCGCATAACTTTATTTCCAGAAGCATCCGTGGAAGTTTCTATCCACGTTGCAGGAAATTCTCCTAATGCTTCCTTGTACCATTCCAAAAGTAACACCTCCAATTTTCGCATCCCCTCTTTCTCATGCCTTGAGTTATTTTCTAAAATTTCTGTGAGAACTTACAGCCCATTTGCAAGCAACGCTTACCAATTGATAGTGAGAGAAGGAGAGGTGGGGAGGGGGTGGAGATGAGGCAGGCGGAAGTTCATTCATCGCCGATTCTGAAGAATATCCCCCCCCCCCCCCCCTCAATTAACCTTGCCCGTTTTATAAGCCGACATCGGTTTCCTTGCAATGAAGAGGGGAACAGCATAATCCCCTCACGAAAGCCGGTGGCCGCATCATTAATTCCAAGACTGGACACTTTCACAATTTACCATTACTCACAGAGGTTGATCATCATTTTCTTCACCACCCAAATTTTGCGATTGCGAAGCGATATTCCCTTTTTTATCACATACTTACCAACAAGCTCACACTGCAAACTAAACAAGAGCGAAAATCGTAAAACCTCGAATAGAGGAGTACTTGGAACCTTTAGATCTTCTTTTTCCCAAAATATCGAAGGGAAAGTTCCATCACTTAATATACACTGCGAATGGTTACAGACTTAGTGCTGGGCGTTAAAAGCGCAACTCATGAGGGAACGTGTCAATGGAAAGTTGGACATTTGTTTGGTCGGCTGTTGAAAGATACACCGCATGATGCAATGCAGTCTGTGTGGTGAAGTAGCAATGTTTTACTGCGAATTTTGCTCGGCTCATACGGCCATCTCGAAACTGTACTTCTCTTTCCTGCATTTTAAAGACCATGTGGTAACAGACCGTTAGCAGGTTGTCCCGATCGAGATCATGTGGTAACAAATCCAGGTCATGCAGTAATGATTTAAGGACATGCGTCAAATTAACGAAGCAAACGAAAAACTAGCATACTGCGTTTTTGAGAACATTGATGAGTAAAGCCTTGTTGGCGGACAGCAAATCGAGCAGCTCGGTGGACTGCGTTTCGTCGACGTTGCCATCTGCATCGACAAACTTACTCAGTCGCTCAAAAATATGTCGAGCTCGTAACCACATTCTCAGCAGCTACCCGTTGTCTATAAAAAATACGATGAAAAAAGCCCTATAAGCGTATATATCACACACTCAACCAAATCAACCGATGAAAACGCTCCTTTCAAAATGTGCAAAGAGAAATGTAGAAGCCGACGTATTACATTTTAATTACGGTTAGTACTGGTTCTACTTGCTACTATTGCTGTCAACATCACTCATTGCTGTTACATTTACAGTTTACTGCCGAGAAAGAGGGCTATTACTATAAGAATCATCACCATTGCATAAATATTGTATGTTGGAAGGAATAGGGTAAACACTTGCGTCTTAGTGCATCACAGTAGAACAGATTCACATTAACTTTTGAACTCAGCTTTTCCAATTGGTCAACTTGCGTACTGCAAAGGTTCACTTCCGCTTACATCCCTCCCCCCTCCCCCTCTCATTTGATTCTTTTTCAGGATAATGCTCTTCAAAAACAACAGCCATGTAGCAACTTGGGGAGAAGAGCCCTAAGGTGAGGCGTGGAGGGCGGGAGAGAGGGGAAGGGTGGGGGGAGAGGGGGAGGGGGGAGTTTTCAGATCATCAGATTTGATGAAATGAGTTCTGGCAGCGCTTAAAAACTCGTCTTTTGGATTCTTCGGAAAACACATCTCTGAAATTCATGACCATGCAATGCATGCGCCCTCAGAGTTTCATGACTGGTCTGCTGCAATGAGATTCTCGCTGACTCGTCAAACAGAACACATGGAAACGACTTACTGCCACCTAATAAATTTCCCACCTTAAATGCTGTCATAGGAAAAAGAAATCAAAATTTTGGGAACTAGGAGGTATGAGATGATCCAATTTTAAAATCAAACCCCTATGCTCACTTGCACTTCAGCAACTCACCTCAAGAGAGGTTTCACCTCTACGTTCCCCTCCTTCGCAGCGCCTGCTTACTCGATCATAGACATTTTACCCGGATCATTTTTTTCCTGCGTCTTGTTCCCTCTCCCCCCTCCCCCTTACCCTCGTTTTATACCACTAAAGAGAAAAGAAGAAAGAAAAGCGGATGTAGGGACAAAGGAAGAACATGTTTACTGCACGAGTAGCAGAAAGGAAGTGAGAGGCAGGTAGTTTCAATGTAAAAAGAAAACAAGACGGGAATGTATGAGAGCAAGATATCGCAACAAAGCAGCAACAGAAAGATGTCACGGTAAAACAGAGTACGAGCACGACGACTGTCAGTATGGAAGACAACTGCAGTTCACATGAAAGAATACGGACACGATTCAGCAATCAAACAATGCACTCTTAGCATATTTTTTGCACAAAATAAACGCTAAAATTGACTCTGCGAAATCCAAGCATGTTAAGTTACAGTCAACAAATGCGTTGCAGACTATAAGGAAGAAACAGCTTGCACTTTTTGTAATCAATTTTCGTCGGCCATCACTGAATGTTCTCCAACCTCGTGCAATCCAATAGTTTGAAGAATTGACCACAACCACGCCGGATGGTTAAGTATCCGTCATTTGAGTTCGGACAATAATCGCATTTTTTCATTGGTTGCTTCGAAGTCATTCGCAACTTTTTCAACACATAATGACCGTATCAAAGAATTACGTGGCCATCAGGTTTGATTATTATTACCTGGTTCGAAACTGGGCTCGGCACAGACTCAGCTGACGTGGAGGAAAGACAAAAGTGGAGCGCGCAGCAAGTCAGAAACTGCATGCTCGCTAAACGCTTTGGGCTGGCTAGAAACACCATGTGAACCACAATGTCTACTTGATGGAATACGATGATTACCTCCCCTCCCCTCTCCTTCGAGCTATGGGAAAATGAATCGAACAGCACTTGGCTTCCATAAAACCCGTCCATCCAATATTTTATTGATTGAGTCTAGTGACGGTCAACTGCTGTTCTGCTTTATGAATGAATGAGGTTTGGTCATTGCCGCTTCTCTGCTTCACAGCACTGGGAAGGCAGTATGTTCAGCACTAGCTCATAAGCTAGTTCAAGCGAGATCTAACTGACCGAAGCTCACAGCACCCGACCCTCGTACAGTTCTCTTCCAACAGATTTCTAGGTGTTCTACAAAACTCCAGGATCGCAATGCTCGTTTTTATTCACTACTCTCCTATGCATTTTTTTGTTCTGCTACTTCTTTTCAAATGTCTTCAGGTGAGAAAATGTGGACGGACAGAAACGATTTGGGCAAAGCGTACTTTCAGCGATAGAACGCGTTTGTTTGCAACGGAAAACAGCATCGAAGCCGTAAAACAAGGCATGATTTAGGGGTTTGCACCAAACCAGCCTTAACAATACCTGCAGGAACGGGAACTGACGTGCACGTTCTCTAGTCCTGTTTCACTTCTTCCACCTTATTCTGTCAGTTTCTGAACGTTTCATTTTTTTTCGCAACATTTTACACCGTTTTTAATGTTCCTCATTTTAATCCATTTCCTTGTAACTTGCTGAGTTCCGTTCTTTCTATTGGTTTCCTTACTTTTCGTGCCCTCCACTGAGCGTTATGTTCTTTTTCCAAATCTCTCATCTTTGAACGAAAGGCACAACTTCCCGTATCGTTTCATGTCATAGTTTAACAACCAAATCTCCCTAATAACGTTGTCTATTTCGCATTAACTTCACGAGTTGGGAAACAAGAGGAATGCATGAACATGAACAGGAGTGAACTGGAAAAGATGATCGAATACAAGAACTGAAAAAGAGGAAACACACATACGTTAACAACTCCACCAATTTACAGCACATCCATAAGGGCAGTAATATCGTGCCTGTTAAAATCGGTCTACCGTTCAACCCGCCAACCGCAAATTCCCCCTTTCCGGTAGCCGAAGATTACAGGAAAGCCAGATATCCAAACTACAAAACATTCTGTAGAATTTAAACCTTTTCGACTGCAGTTTCGAAATGCAAACTTGCTCCCTGTAACCAAAACTAGACGTCGTCGCATATTTACGACGCGGGCTAGGCTCGATCCGCCTAGCGGTCTGAGGTGGAAAAAATTTGAATTTCCTGACTGAGGTTTAGAAATTCAAAATAGCCGATTGCGACAGATTTCGAAATTCAAAATCGCGACAGCTTTGTTACCTCTGAATCTTAAAGTTGAAGTGGTGGGATGGTTGATAGGGCAGTGGCCGCAAGATTCGAATTGAACGTCATAAAGATGGAGCTTGCAGGTTAGAGTATTTGTTCGCACATTGAAGGGTCAATACTTGATGTGCAAAAAATAAAGCGAAAAGCGGGATACATAATGCAAGGACTTACCGACGAGATAAAGTAATACAGAAAGAACAAAAGAACAAGGGCACAGTGAACACGTGGCCGCATGACAATCCAGAAAACAGCACGCACCAGACATTGCACATTTGCGAAAACAGCAACAAAGTTGCACCTAAAACAATACGACAGCAGAAAAAAAAAAACGACAGCGTTGTCATTGAAGATGATACCTCCTGATGGATATCTCTGAAAACTTCCTCAGCAGTGATCATCCGACCATCAATTTCGGCATAAGTTCTAAATGTTTCAAACCAGCGCTAGGGAATATCGTCGTTTCAATAGTGGTGAGCGGTCCTTGGCAATCGTCACGCTGTGTGATAGCAAGTGCACAAATTGTTTTTCTGGTTCTGTAGACGTCAAAAAAAATGTACACCCACTTTTTAAGCTACCCTCACTACCTGTTCCTCTTTGAAGAAAACTTGTGAAAACCGCGCCATGCTACCGGAATCCTTGCAGATCCTTACAGCCAAGAAACATTTTCTTTTGGTCGACAGGTTTTACGCTAGGCAGACTGGATGCATTCGATAATAGTTCGTTGACTAGCGAATTCAGCGCAGCAAGTTTGTAAGGAACTTGAAAAAAGGGGATTTGTCCTGGTCGCAAAAAGTCTTCCCATGGATATGTTAGTAACAAATTGTACGCGAAGGAGGCAGTCGGATTTCTAGAACATGAAAATGACTCCGTGGTGAGCGATAACGTTGTTAACTCTGAGATCATTACAAACTTTTTCGCGCAATTTTGAAGCACGACGACGGAATTCCCAAGCTATTTTTCATGAGATGTTGTAGTCGTTTAAATTTTCGAACGACTGCTGCAGATATTGCTTATAAGGCAATTCAGTAGCTGAGTAGTAAAGTCTCGCTCATTTACAAAAATGTTTAAATCAGTGGCTTGCTAAATGCATTCGAAACAGGCGCAGATCAACGCCTATCTCCAAGCCTTTCAGCATCCTTTTCGATCACCTTTCTTATTTGTATCTAGTGATGCCAATGTACCAAAAAATAATGTACATTTTGTGCTGCACTTGTTCATACAAGGTACAGTAAAGTATTGTATCCAATGAAAGTTAGCAAGTAGCGTGTTAATGTAGTATAGCCTGATCTTAGGACAGCGTTAGAAGAACAGTATTCTACCGATTTTTTGGAAAACAGTGTAAGTACACTGCACCATTTTTTTCACTGCACGTGCTTAAAATGTTCTTCATCCGAAAAGACTCGTAAAAGTGTTAAGGCGCTTTTGCCGTTCCAAGCTTCCGGTCCCGAAGTGATACCAGCGTTTGCTGTAAGTGACGAACCGTTCATTTGAAAACTCGGGGGCTGGATTTTTTGTCCTATCGAAGGCGTTGGGTTAGTCGGATGATTACCGAGCGGTCGTGCCCAATTTTGCTCAGCTCGATGCGGCGATAGGCTGTGAAACGGCCTTCAGAATGGCGGTTACCTGCGAATATGTTGAATAAGTAGGCGCGAACCAACCAATGGCAAAAACCATCACGGTGTGACTGAGTTTGGCGGTGGCACGCCAACACAGAAAGATGGCCACATTACCCAGTGACGGTTTTGTATTACGGCGAGTACGACCCGCCGATAAAGATCGCAATCCTTGCTGCCTTATAGGCACTTCATGGAAGAAGAAAGGCTAGGAGAAGGAAACTCCGAATGACCGAAACCTACGTCGCCAGTGGGCCGGCCACCAAGCGATGTACTACCGGCTATAGCAATATGGAAAGCGAGACGAAAAAAGATGGCCCTCAGTCCTGCACAGTTTCCAATCGCCTTCGCAGTGACGGTAGCGAACGAATTGATGAGGGGGCAGAGGGTGCTAAAAATCTCGCAGTGTTGCGACCGTTCGTACGTAATATATCCCTGAGAACCTTCGACGTTCGGACACTCAGCAGCGATCACTTGGTTGATCTGCTGCTACAAAAAATCAGAAACGTCCATCGACGTCCTGGCAATAAACGAGATCAGGAGGACAGAATTGAAAGCAAAATGGGTATAGGTAATGAAAGTAATGCTGGGAACTGCTGAAGGAGGAACGGGAGGCGTTGGATTCATCATGCAACCTCAAATAACGAGCAAAGTAGCATCATGTGAGATCATTTCTTCGCGTCTCGGCGTGCTCGTCATGAAGGTCGACAAGAAAACCACACTGAAAATAAACGCAGTCTACGCTTCCACATCTGCTTCAGACGACGGGGAAGTTTAACGTTTTTATTATGAATTGGAGGAAATCATTAGAAGAAAATCGACCTTTACGATAACTCTCGGCGATCTAAACACAAAGTTGGGAGCAAGAGAGGGATTGAAACAATAAATTGGCAATTTCGGACTTGGGAGAAGGAATGAAAGGGGCAGAAGACTCGCTAATTTCGCTGAATCTGCCAAGCTCTATGTTATGAATTCTTTCTTCACTAAAAGGCTTGGGAGACGTTGGACGTGACGATCTCTAAACGACACAACGAGAAATGAAACTGATTACGTTCTCGCAGACACACAAAGACTGGTGATGGACGTGACGGCACTGTCAGAATCTGCCGTATCCGTTCACTCAGATCACCGTCTTTTAAGAGTGGAGATTGCAGTCGACTTCCGAGCATAAAAAAGAATTCAAAGAAAAGCATTATATCGGGAAAGGCCAAACAGTTTGTACCCAATGTTGCAGGCAGCTAAAAACGAAAAATGGGACATTTCTGGTAGCGATATAAACACGGATTATGGTTATCTCCTCAAGAAGCTTGACAAATGTAAAGCTGCAGCCATTGTAAACGTCGTAAAACAACCCCGGAACCGTCTTTGCGCTGCCACTATCGACCTTCTTCACAAAAGGCGACAAATGGCTGCGAAGGGCAGCACGGAATTAGAACACAGACTTCTGTGCAAGCTATTACGAAAGAAGATGACAAAAGACTATGACGCTTACAGGAAACAGAAGTTACAGAAAGCGACAGAAGAGAAAACCGACCTGAAAAGATTGCATTAGAAGATCCCAGAGGCGTTTATCGACGGAACAAGAGAAAGAAGAACCGATCGAAAACAGATGGAAGAAATATGCAAAACATTCTACGAAAAACTGTTTTCATCGGATGTTCCAGAAAAAGCCCCCAATTTAACGATGCCCTCTTCCATCCCGGAAATAATACCCCGTGGGGTCGAAAAAGCGATATACGCCATGAAGCAAAAGAAGGCCGCAGGTGTTGACCGAATACAGATCCGAGCCGGCGGCGAAATTCTCTCAATGAACGTTCGGTTTTCGTTGCATCTAAACCTGAGGGAAATTCCGGTGGAATGGAAACGATCGCGAACAGTTCTGGTACCCAAAAATGGAAACCACGAGGACATCCGTGACTGTCGTCCGATATGCCTGCTATCACATATCTGCAAAGTTTTCATGAGAGTAATCTGTAACAGAACTGAAGCAATGCTCGATGAAAACACGAGACGTGAGCAGGCAGGCTTCCGAAAGCGGTTTTCTACAATCGACCACATTTTGCACTAACACAATTAACAAAAAGATGCAGGAAAACAAAATGCCGCTGTTTCCTTTTAGTAGACTTTAAGAAAGCCACCGACTCGGTGCAGCACAACGCAGTACTCAAAAGCCTCTCCGATTAAGGAGTGGATCCCGTATATATTCAGATCATCAAAGATTAGCTATCCGAATCGCACGCTGAGATCACGCTATTCGAAACCGAAAGTCTTTTCATCATTTCTCGAAGGCGTTCTAAAGAATATGAAAACTGCAGGCCGCTTCAATGTTGATGGCGAAGAATTTCAAATGCTTTTATTTGCGGATGATGTAGTACTTGTGGCAGACGACCGAGAAAAGTTGTAGAACTCACTAAATGAACTCAACAATAAGGCCACGTAAATTGGGCCGGGCATTCACGAAGGCAAAACGAAATGGATGAAGAATGCACTTTGTCCTCATTTCACCACGAAACCCAAAGTAG
>JAARMF010000820.1:12304-59130 GCA_022844705.1 Toxascaris leonina | reverse complement strand
CCATTGATTACCTTTCGTATCGATTATTGATGCATCAAAGTGTGCCACAAAATCTACTACAATCGAGCTTTATCCTGCGTTTAGCGGATAATGAGCCGAGAAGGAATTTGGCTGGAAATTAGCTTATCTGATCGATCACAAACATATTAGGCGTGATTCTTAATATTTCCGAGTGTTCTTGCAGTTGGCTTACTGTTTGATTCCACTTAAAGAGAGAGGTGCTTTATGTTAACCTTTTTTGCAGGTATATTGCACTAATTTGATGTTTCTGAGCAAATTTTTCTAACATATCAATGGTGTTTTTTCAAAATCTTTTTTGTGCAATCCTTAATTCGCTCTATTCAACGATCGTTTATTTATTGGAATTTAATAGTGCATTGAATTTGACTCATAATTGCAGTGTTAATGCGATGACTTACTCGGAAGCGGACGTTCCCTTAAGGGCTCCGCGTTTACTGCATCTATCGGCGAATGTGGTCGCATCACATTCGACCGCATTGCTTTCGCGTAAAACTAACGAGCCCACGGCGGGTCCATCAACATCGCCGATTCATCTTCCCCTTCCGGCTAGTACGGCTGTATTTAATGCACTCCGAGAGGAATGGGTCCGCACGGTGAGTGACGATCATATCATTTATAACTCGGAATTCGGAATTTAGCGACCACTTGAAGTTTGCTTTGCTTTCAGGTGTTTAATTTGTGATTATTATTTACTTGAAGGTTGTTTAGTTGTTGTGTTTAGGTACATAAGGTTCTAAGTTTAATATCGTTTGCTTGAAAATGAAGAGGAGGGAGAGGGGAGGGGGACGGTGTGAAGGAGGAGGGAAATAAACGTGGAGCAAATGGTATATGAACGGCATTGTTATGAAGAAACAGGAAAATTGATGTCGACGGATTTTATAAAATTCAACGGTTGCGTTATATGGTTGGATGAATCGGTTTGATCAAACATTATAACTTACAAGAAATAATTTGATCTTAATAGTTATGTGCCACCTGCCTATTGCTGGTACATCTCAACAGGTAAGCGACATTCTGATCGTAGCACACCTTTTGATGGCACCTGTTTAGTGATCTTAAAGGTAAATATGTGTATCAACTTCCTTATCACAAACGTGGCCGTTTTGATTCACTTGATGCGTTCGGCGGTCTTGATGTTCGATCCGGCGATGAAGATTTTAAGGCAAACAATTTCATCATTTGTTTACTTAGAGAGAGGAAGGGACAGCGAGAGTGTTGTGATTCAACGTGTTATATTCATCCTTTGATGTTTCACTAATGATTTCTTTGAATTGGGCAATAAATCTTCATCTACACACACGGCATTGAATGAAGATTTGATCGCTTATGGGGTGGCTATTTTGATAGGTGCGATCGATGGGTGGATTATCGAATAAAAGTTCTATAAATCATTAGTCGTTAAACGTCGAATTGATGTGATCCTATAAAGGGAGTATTAACTACGAAATGCTGCTATATTGCTTGCTGAAGTACCTCAAATATTATGCCTAACTAAGTGAATGAGGTGAGAGTGCAGTGGTGAGAAAGGTTTTATGGCATTCGAAGTAGTGAAATGACTTCGCAGGCCAATTGCCTATAATTCGAAGCTCATTGTGTTGAGGGAATGCGCTGTATAGTTAATGGATGAATGAAAAAGTAAGTGAATCTGCGCATGAACATTTTTGATTGGAACGGGATGTGAACGTATTGTTTGTCCTTTCTATGGAAGTAGTTCGAACTATGTTTCTTAAGGGAGTGACACCAACTGCCGCCTTGGAGCAGTTCACAGATGGATCTCGACTACCACTTGACAGTCTACCTTTGGCAAAAGCCCATTTATCCGATCGTCTTCTAGCCAATCTTGTGGCTGCCCATCGGTCTCGTCTCACATCGCTCGACATCTCCGATGCACAGGTGTGTTATACTACTTGTTATGACGCATTTGCTTTATTTTTGTAGACTAACGCATTGAGTGATGAAAGAACATTACAAACATAAATTGGCATTGATTAAATCAACAATGTGTGGGTATTTATAACTGTGATATAACAGGTGTATAACAGAAGTGGATATGTGCGTTGTTCAATTCAAACGGGTGGTTCCTTCAAGAGAAGGGCTATTGTTGTAATCGTCCTCACAATCGAGCTTATCCTTATAGTGCAGTAACACATCCCTTTTTGCGGTCATTTAGGGATGAAATTTTAGGGTATCGTTGGGCATGAATTCAACCGTGTTCTCGAAGAAAAGAATGTCCATCTGGAGCATCTAAGCTCATTATCGATGACGTCATTCGAAATCCTTCGCGCACCAATGATCGTCGTTCCACCACGTAAAAATGGCGTCAGTTGTATGGCGCTAGGTTCGTGTGGTGCTTTACCGATGTTATCGGAGGAAGATTTAGTGGGATCTAGTATCGATATCAATATCGACCACTACATGGATACATCAGATGACGATCCCGCACCCACCAAGTAAGTCTTTGTCCGAACTCTGGAACGAGGTTATGGATAGAGGCACACCTCGTGGCATATGAAGAGTCGGAATAGTTGCGGGGAACGGAAATAGATTGAGATTGTTTGTGATGTTCGGTTGAGGTTTGAAGGTAGAGTAGATTTGAAATTTTCCCAAAAAGCTTGGCAAGGGGGGGGGGGGAATAGTGTGCAGGTTGAGTGTTTTTGCCGAAAAGAAACTCACCTATATTCATATTTTTGGTTTTGATGTAATGTGAACCTGCGTCCACCACTATAAACCCTTGTCCATCGCACTGTTCTGTTCCTTATTTCCTTAGGACCTACCAACGGGTGGAAGGAGAGGAAATGGGTCGAGATCCTTTGTAGTCCAGAATTCTTTAAGATGAGCGGCCGTCCATATTACATTTTTAGTGCCTTCTAGCTATTACTGTATCCACTTTCACGAAGTGTTGAGGGACGGAAATGGTGGAACCGAATGGGTGCCATGGGCAAGTTGTCTTTGTCTTGCTTAAGCCGAGCACCTTCATATTCATTGCAGTTGTCGTTCGGTGTCGGAGACGAGCGACTTTCACGATGAGGCAACACCAAGTCCGACGATGGAAATACCAACATTCACTTCCCGTTGTCCGAACATCAGGTCCATATCTCTCCATCGGGTATCTTTTTGTTTTGAAGTCTTTTACATCCATATAACTTCAAAGATCCCTTATCACCCCTCTCTTCTACCCCCCCCCCCCNCCTTCCCCCCCCCCCCCCCCAAGTTCAGCTTTTACCTCTTTCAATTTCTTTTCAAGGTGAGGTTTATGATGAATAGATGGTAGTGTGCTTGATTTGATTGAAAGAGGTGACGAAGTTCAGCCTTGATTTCCCATTTATGATTTTCAGTCGTCTTTATTCAATCGTTTAAAAGTTCAGATGAGAAAGCGGTTAGTCCGTTGAATTTTATTTAAATCAAACACTGCGAGTCGGTCTTTCTACGAGTGAACGATGAGTAATTTTCTTAAGTAAATGGGTCCACTCACCATGACATCCTGAGGCGGAAGTTGCCTTTGTATTCTGCTGTCATCTTAGGCTAAGTATGTAGAAATCCCAGACAGCTCACATTAATTCGAAGCCCCGACGTTGCCTTCATAAAAGCATCAAAGCTAGTATGGTGGCGGAAGTTTGCCTGTGCAACGTAAAGGCGTATAACTGAATGTGGTTCTCAAGATGATCTGTAGTGATAGCCCCCCTTCCCCTACCTTAGGCTTAATTGCTTGCATTTTTTGGTATTAAAATTGTTTGCATAAATCAGATCGATGGAGAGTGGGATCGTTGATTATCTCTTCGTTGAATGCTTGCATAATGGGGGGATATTAACTCTAGAAACGAGGCCACAGTGAAGACGATGAGACGGTGAACGATTTTCTGCACAGAGTGCTGTCACCTCTTAAATGCATCGAACGACTGGATCTCTCACATTGGCAGCGGGTCGACGATCTGCATTGTTTGCATCCGCTTGCCCTCTCGACCCTCATCCTCTATGATGTGCCAGACCTGTATAGAGCACTCGACAATATCGTGCAGATCACTACATTAAAGTGAGTTTCAACTTAATACGTTTGCCCAATTTTTGTAACATATCTGATTAAGGTTGGGTCAGGATAACAGCAGTGAATGTACCAACAAATGGGAAACCGTCAGCTAGTAAGACCTGAGGTCACGAGTTTGAATCTCGCTTATTGATAAGTTTTCCAATCATGCCTCTGTGTTCACATCTTCCCGTAACGTCACCTTTGGTGGAATATCTTCTGGATTATAATGGACGGTTTTCTAGGTACCTCAACTAATTGTGGGAGATGTCGAACTCTGGTCGGATTTGCGATATTTGTAAATGTATCTTTCAGAATGAAGATTATTTCAGTCAACGTCATCTTCGTGGAATTGCAAATGTTGAACTTGTGCAGTCACCGTTTTGCTTTTGAACGATGGTAAGGCCATTAAAAAATTATTTTCAGGTTTCTTGATCTATCACAAAGTAACAAAGAGACGGGTACGTATCCGAGACCGGTGACGGCTTTGCACAGAATCGTCACAAGTTTACGAAATTTGACGCATCTTGATATATCGTCGACCAATCTTGCATCTCAGCCATCTACTTACGATCGTCCATTTAAAGGGTAATTGCTTTTATTTCCTCTTTTTTCCACTAAATGGGAGGATTCATTAAAATCGCTGAATGTGAGGCGACGGTTGGGTGGCCCAGTTAAATGGCGATATGGCTGTTTCCAAGATGTGGCATATTTTCCTATTTTTCCAAGCACGCTTTGTCTAAACTTGATTTTCACTACTCCATACTGTTTATCATTTTGTTTTGTTTTCCGCTTAAATTTTTGCATGTCCCGATTTCACGCTTCCCTTTGCTACATGCACTGCATTTCCGGAAAACGCTATTCAAGGATTTGTGTATGGATAGGAGGCAGCGAGATGGATACGGTGGTGATGGATAGTAACCTGATTACGTTTCATTCACACCTGTAATGATTGAAGTCGGGTGTAGCCATCTGTGATCTCTTTGATCTGCACTCAGAGGAAGCAGCAGTCTCCGAAATTTGAAATGTGTTTTTGTGTAGCTTTCTTCAAGTGTGCAGTGCAGAAATGTTTAATGGAAGATTGGAAATCATTTCCTCGCTTCCTTTTTCCTCCACGAGAGGGGAATGGGTCGGGAGGTGGAGATGAAGGAAGGAAGAATGAAGAGTGTAATGGGTATCCTCATCCGATCTGCTTTGGTCCTCTCTAATTTCACTTATGCTTGGTTTTCACGTGTTTTGCTTGAGTGAACAAGCAAAACATCACGCAGAGAGGCATTCTTTTCAATTTCTACTGACCGTTGAGACAATTTTCTGTGACGTGAGGGAATACTCCGACAATTCGCAAAAAATGGCCTATTCAGGATGGGGACAATAAGATCGGATATCTTCGGTTTGCGATCGTTGGAGCAACCACTCGAGTACCTTGGTCTATTCAACTGTGATAGTGCATCTCACTTTGCTGAAATACCCGCTAAAAATGTTCGTTAGTTCGATGTTTTTTGTGCCTTTTGCCACTTCGTTCTTTCGTTTTTGTTGATTTTCACGTCCTTTTGTGAGGGGATCGAAAATTGGGAGGGAATATTGGAAGTTATTCGAAATATCGTAGTTAGGTGACTTTTAAGGTTTTATAGGTCTTTTGAGATGGAACTGTCTCTTGTTATTAATGGGATACTCTAGAGGTTTTGACTCTGACGGTTCAATGGTTTTTTTGTTTGTCTCTAGGGAACAAAATAATATTAATGACGCGAATGGTGACAAAAGTATATCCGATCGCTTAGTAAGGAAATATTTCGTTGGAATTCAAGCACCGTAGATTTTGACTGCTTTAGATTGGTATAAGATGTTTAGGCGATTTCCATTTTTGATTGCAAACTCTTTAATGTTTGCTAATACAGTCTTATTGTGTAATTAGTGCTGCGAAAGTGTCTATGAGGCGTTGTGGAATTTTTTTCAGTACTTTTTGCCCTCCACTATTTTCATGAAAATTCTCTGATTGCCTCACAGCTTTTTTTTGTTTGCTTTGTTCATTTTTATTTTCTGATTGGCGAATATTCGTTTGAAATGAATCTATGCCAAAATTTCTTTTCAGATATCAGGAGACAAGGATGAAAAGCAAATCCTTCTTGCGCTACAAATGTACAGCGGACGTGCAGGTCTTCTACAAGCAGTTCTCAACGAAAGCTATCAACTTTATAGATTTGGCAACAATTTGGTTTGTTTTGGAGTCATATCTGAGATTATGAGGGCCTTATGTCTGAGAGGCGCTCCGTCGCATCAGATGAAATCTTCTCTTTTCTCTCTCCTCCATTTTTGAGAGGAAAATTAGGCCCCATTTTCTCTTTGAGCCTCTTCATTTCATTATGAGACTCGGAGTCTGTTGCATAGTGGAGTCTATCACCTCTCATATTGGAAATAAGCAACTTATATTCCATTTATCTCATAACTTCTGACTTGTATGGAATGCGGCAGATTGCTGTTGAATTGTCTCTCCGTCACATTCGGGTATTAGCTTTCTCGGCCTTCTCTTGCAGCACATCGGCTGCGAACATTTTTCTGTAATTGTGAAACTAGTGTGCATAGCTATGTCCTGTAGTGAAATTTATCGTAGTGCCTCATCTTCCCTGTTCCCACGTAAATTGTTACCTGAGAATATGTATCTGTAGGATATCTCTTTCCTAGATGTTTAAGTGAATTGGATTTCTTTATGGTATTTTTAGATTCATAGCAGTAGAGGTTTCACTTGGCGCAATTTGGTGATTTTGGTTGAAAACATTCGATCATCTTAGTTTCTTCCAGGGAATAGTTACTGTTCCGTTGTAATTGCACTCTTTTACTCAGTTTCAGTTTTAATTTTTGTAGAACAAACTTTTTTGAGTTTATATAAAATAAGTAGTTTATTATTGCTATTGATTTTGAGTGTCATTGCTATCTTTTCATGCTAATCTGAAAAGTGCTTTATAGTGTCGACACACAGAGGCTCTTCATCTTGTCTTAGGCGCAATGCAACGACACCTCGAGGACAGCACTCTGCAGATTGCTGGCTCGGCATCATTGTTCTATATCATTCGCAAAGTGAATATGAATAGAGATACGAAGAGAATGGTGGTGACGGCATTGCTTAATGGCATGGACGCGCATATGGAAGAACAGGTGAATTACTTTGGACGGTGTTTTTTTAGCATTTGCCATATTAAGAACTTTTTTGAGAATCCGAACTATTTAGCACTGTTTTAATTCCAACGGCCGAATATATATATATATATATATATATATATATATATATATATATATATATGCCACGTATTAACCGTGTCGGGCAAGTACATCCTTATTGTCATTTTTTCTTCCATTGATCACTAAATGTTTTTCAGGTGATGGTGCGTAATTGCTGCCTTTCTCTATGTCAGTTTGAAATTCCACTCGAAATCCTCTTCGATTACGGTAGAGTTGCGAGACTCCTCGTTGCAGTGTTGCAGCATCATAACAGTGATCATCTCACACAACGCATCGTTGTCTTTCTCCTCAATTCAATGGCATGTCATGTGGAAGGCGAACAAAAGGTTCAAGTGGGCAATATTGGAGCTATCGAGGTATGTCCTACTATAAAATAATAAAGGAAAGATAGTGAAGAAGGTAGTGATTACAAAAAGGGTAATAATTTGCGTTGGAATCATTATGCAGGATGAGAGGACTTGATTTCTTTTCATTGGCAGACATGGGTGACCCTGAACTAGAGATTCAAAATCAAAAGACCTTCAGAAGGAAAGCGATGTTAGGGAAACAATCTTTTTACAGGAAAGTTCTGTTCGTGACCAAAAAACATTTCGCAGAAACGTGGCCTTTTTATAACATATAAAGCACTGTCACGTTTAAGTGTATCTGGCTTGATGTCTTTTATTTATCTCTGGATCATTTTTCCATACCTGTAAATTCCCCCGGTCGTTTGCGCACCTGTATATCCTCAATAATAAAAATTCGTTCATTTCATGGAATTCGATACAAGAACTTTCCAATTAATGTTTTAATATTTTAGATAATTTTGGAGCAAATTCGTCGTAAACATGCGGCCAGTTTATGTGATGATGTGATGGAAGTAGGATGGAGTTTTCTTTGGAATATCACTGGTGAGATCTCTTCATTCTTTTTTCTGTCGTTCTTGCTTATCTCTGAATTGTCATCTTTCGATGCCTTCGCTGAAGAAATTCTTGGACCATTTGTATCAGCAAATTTTTTGGGGTGGAGAGGGGGGATAAGGAAGGAAGACAAGGATCTTTTAATTTAATAGTGAAGGTTCTGCATTTGATACGGGTTTTCAACGTTTCCGACGTGTCGGCTGAGGTTCACGCTGCTGTTGTCAGTGAACAGAGCCTTTCATATCCCGAGTAAGCGGAGATGCTCCAAAGCTGATTTGGGATGCGTACATAATTGTATTTTGCGGCGGCGGCTATATTTTGATAAACGCTGTGCTTAAAGATTATTGAGGATTATTTTGCTTTTCGCTTGATGTAACATATGCTGCTGCACCATGGTTAACGACGCTGTAGAGCTTCTCAGGGTGATTTCGAAACTTGGAGGAATATTGGATGTTTCGTTGAGGAAGGCATTGGTTAATATCTGGGTGGTTATGAAAGGCAATGGAATAGAAACATTCCCAGTAACCACTCAGAGACCCTGAGGAAAGCAATGGCTATGAAAAGAAACACCCAAGCAACTTTGAAAGCTGCATATACTCTCACTGCTCGCAGATTGTCCTCGAGAAGGCAGTACAGCATCAGATTAGTGAATTACTTAAATATCATCTGTCAAATCTCTGAATAGACGGGAGCCCGAAATAGATGGTTATCTTCATCCCAAGATCTTTAGAAGACGAAAAACTTCCCCAAGGACCACTGCTGAGGAGCTAGGTGTCTGAATATGAACAAATAGAGTTTTGCAAGAGCGTGGAAAGCAAGCAAGGGAGTAAACGATTTAAGAACATGTGTAACTTTTATGGTATGTGTTATGTTGTTATGGTGGTGTTATATTAATGAAATATTTATATTTATAGACGAAACGCCGGTGAATTGTGTTCGTTTCTTGGCCGCTGATGGACTTCATCTATTCCATCAGTGTTATCAGCAATTCCAAAATGAGACCGAATTGGTGAGGAACATGATGGGGCTTATCGGTAATATTGCGGAAGTGGAGCAGCTGCGTTCGGAGCTTATGAACGATGACTATATTAACATTTTTTGGTACGTGCTCAATGCTTCTATCAATATTCTGTGGACTCGTTCGGAATAGCTGGTGATGGATGTTGAGGAAGTAGCTGAGTGGCGGAAGGAAAAACGGTTCGAGGCGCATCTCCGTTACCACCGCATACTACAATTGTTTATTTATCCCCCATTAGTTTCTGAGCTCTTTCATAAATTTTAAACATTATCGCTGATTACAGCGGTTATTTAAGTGAACCATTTCCCGAATAAATATTAGAGTGGAACCGTTCATTAAGCTGCACAATAGATTCATCTTCTTTGTGATGGGCCGTAAATCGGATGAGCAAACGAAATATTAAGCATGCTATGCAATGTTGCCCCACTTAAATGTTTCTATGAATGGCGTTTACGTGCCTGATGATTAGTTCTTTCTGGGCGTTCTGAATAGTTTGTGAGTGTTTGTATCGTCCTTTTTGTCATGAATATTAATAATAATAAAAGAGGGTAATAATAATTAACAGAATAATTTAATAATCTTTTCATTTGATGGCATTCTTTTGGCTTCACTTGGTTTTGTTGCTTGTTAATACGCAGCTTTAGAGGAACACGCTGCCCGACACTGATATATGCCTTTGAAGGAATACGACCCCTTTCGCTTTCATTGAAATGGAGGATATTTTCAAGTCACGACTGTTAGATCATCCCAGTTATTTAGTGGGAATGGAGTTCTGCCTCTATGAGGTTCCAGATGTGTGATATGAAGTAATCTTGCAGTGCACTGCTCAGTATGCTTGTTGATGGTATAGAGATCAGCTACAACAGTGCAGGCGTCTTGGCTCATATGGTCAGCGATGGCGATGCCGCCTGGAAATCGGTTTCCGTATCTCGAGATGTTGTTATGCAGAAAATCATCAGGGTACATTATTGAGTTCTTTAGTTGAAGTTTAATTTAATATTCATTTGTATAGATGGCATCAGAAGCCGCCTAAATAAGCATGAAAAGCCTTAACGAAAGACGTTTAGTTCTTTTTCGAGCGCATCAACGTATTTAACATATTTAACTGATCTAAATTCATTGAGCAAAGAGGCAAATATTGTGCGAGTCACCGCGGGGTGCGTTATCGTTCTGTAACGCTCGTTATGAAGCTGAAGTGCATCATAACATTGTGTTACTTCTCAGGATCACGGTAGATGATCTGATATAGAGCCAAGTCCAGCTAGAAGACGAGATCTTCTAGGGGATCGGTGTTGCCCTCGTCACAATAACTTTCGCAAATTACGAGCGCCATCTGATTACCTATCGGTTGTGCATGTATCAGCAGAGTATTTTTTCTCATATCCAGTAATTTAATCGAGTATCCTTCTGTTGTGTGCTAGGTTGCGTCTGTCGAGGTGTGCATAGCGGTTATTCATCAACTGATAGAGTGCGAAATGATTTCATTCAAGTTTAATATTGACATCAACCCTGTTAAGTTGCATGTATATTTGCATCATAAATATCTAAATAAATGGTTGCTGATATATTTCGCTAATTAGAGTGTGGAATAAGTGAAAAGGCGATTTGATATGTTGTTTTTCGTTTATGACGTCATCGATGAAATGGGCATCTCTATGAGCACCGGTGGTATAATGATTTACGTCACCACTTCAAGTGACTTTTTTCAACCTCTTTGATAGCAGTTTCAAACTCCCTAATCCTCTGTTGTGTAATATATCGAACTAATGTAATTTTACAAACATACTGATTGCTAACAAGATTTGCTTAAATATTGAGCAAATATTGTGCAGGCAACTGAAAGCTGGGATCTGAAGGCGCGCCGATTTATCAACTATCGTTCGTTTAAACCAATTCTGCGTTTGATTCCAATGTTCGATGCACCAGCCAGTCAGCATTGGGCAATTTGGGCACTCGCTAATCTCACTTCAACCGATCGTAAGTATATCACCCTTATTATGTAGACTAGCGCAACGTTTTAAATGAAGAAGGCTTTGTTTATTTATGAAAACGAAAGCAAGATGGACTGTTTTTTATGGATGCTTTTCAAAGGAAACAAAAAAATATAGCCGTTTTCGGCTGCGTCAAAATTTCTCCTGCATATAGCTTCAGTCGGTCAGTGAATTTCCTTTCTTCTCACAAGATGTTGAGGTGAGTAAGTGCAGAACAGTGGTACATAAAGGAGGGATCAGGCCTGCGCCTTTTTACAGGCAGCCATTATGAATTGTTGTAGGCAGCAGACTGATTTATCAAATATTCATTAAAATATATTAAATATAAAAATTGGTTTCTTTCAAAGAATTGGCAGATATGTTGACGATGGTTTCCTTCAGGTGACAAATATTGTGCATATGTATGCAATGAAGGAGGCGTGCCACTGCTTCAACTCGTTGTCAACGATTTACGATCTTCAGTACGAATGCGCGAATTGGCCAATATTGTCCTCAAAAATATCTACGACTGGTATGTCACTTGTTTTATTTTTTAACGAAAAGAAGAGGTCTTTTTAAAGAGCGAATTGAAACCTTTCTGAATCTCATCCTGTGTGTTCTACTGATTCGAACTCCCAATATTTATGACTATGCTAACTGTAAATAATTGCCGTCCTTAGTAACGTGTTTCTGGACTTGAGCTGTTTTCTGCTCACTGAAAAGAAGTAAACTGATTTCGAGTTAAGGATGCTCGAGAAAAGGGGCATGTTTAACTAGACAGGTGTTAAGGTCCAAGGTGAACGATGCTTTAGAGGGTCATAGGTCTAAGGAATATGGGATGGGGAACACGTGGCATAGCAAGGGAGCGGGAGATGGCTATCGGGCATCCATGTCGGTATAGGTTGCACAAAAGATTTGGATGCACGGGGGGGATCCACCCCCCCCCCCCCCCCCCCCCNGGCCCCCCCCCCCCCCCCCCCCCCCGAACCTCTTTCGCATGATGAATGTTTAGCAGAGTGGACCGAGTTTCCTTTTGTATGAATTTTTGTGGAGCATAGGAGTCGTGAAGAGAAATCAAGTGCATAGGAATCGTCGCTGCCTACAAATGTATTGCTATTAGTTTTTCTTTTTTTCAGGGAGCATGGAATCAATCCCTCAACATCAGAAGCCGAATCCATGTAAAAGTGCTTGAGCTCCGCTACAAGATGCCGATAATACGGAAGGACCATCCAGAAAGCAGTCGGATTTCATTTTTTTTTTTAGTGTTTCTCTCACTTGATCACGTTTTGTTGTACGTCCGCTGACGTCCATCGCATGCACTGCTCGGTGGAATGCCGGCTTCATTTGCGATTATAGAGTGGTGTGTGTAGTGGTGAAATGTCATCTCCTTTGTTTTTGTGACTTCGTTGTGCATTTGGTAATGATGTGCATCTTTTGGCTGGAGGGGCAAGAGAATTGACGTTTTCATGGATCCGTTCGCATGACGCTTACGAGTGTTATAATCGAAGTACCCGTTCTCGGGACGTGGAGCTTTGCTATCATTGGAACATGTTTCCAAGGCGCCGATTGAGATTAGTTTCATAGAAATCCAAGTCCACTATAGCCTGATGCATTTGGAGTAGTTAGAAGTTAATCAGTGCAACACCTCAGAGATGGACATGTTGAAAGAGCGGAGGTGTGATCACAGGTCCATATTGAAGCAAAACCTAATGGTAGCCTGATGACAGTGGGGAAGAACATTTCGGTAACGTTGCTTGATGAGCCATGAACCGAATCCGAGTGGTACATGAGTTTTACCTTATTCTTTTCATGTCAGTTGACAGCCAGAGGACATAGATCAGAGTCATTTGAATGTTTCATGTGTTCCTACGAGTATTTCTTTTCCGATTATACGTTTTCCGATGAAATTTTATAGTTTCTTTCCGGTTGCTTGGTGCATTACGTCATATCGCATTAAATTTGCATATCCTCTGGCTGTTTCCATTTTTTGCTTAATTGCTGTGTAGTTACATGATGATTGTTCATAAAATATTTCGATCGAAATTATATCGTTTCATAAAATTGTGGGTATTGTATGAGTGTTTTTTTTGCTGCCACATAATTATTGTAGAGGTTTGTGCAAATGCAATGAACTGAAGAAATTGATCAAAGAGCGTTATGGTCTCTTGTGACCTGAATATTTCCGGGAATTCGTTAGCCTCCGAATTTCCTCCACAAAAATGACCAAAAGACACGATCAGATGAACGGGTTGTTTGAGTTCCGAATTCGACATCATCACAAAATACTTCGTTGATTATTCGCTGCAATGTTGTTGATGCTTACACTCATATCGCATTATCTATGCGCATTTCAATAATAAAACTAAAGCTTTTGAGCATCATAAAAAGGGTAGTGCTATGCATTTCTGAGGTAAACTTCTGTTGTGTAGTGATTGTTGAGGAAATGTCAATGCAATAGTGTGCCCTTTAGTGTGTTTTATTTATTAAGCCACTACTTTATTTCGATAGCTAACTTCATTGTTTGTAATCGTAAGCGGATTTGTGCTTTTATTCACGTTGTCTATCGTTCCGTGATATTCTCGCGGAACTCTTCTTCGCCGAGATTCTTATTTATCGATCGTTGTCATTGGGGTTCTATTCCAGCAGTGCAGTGTAGACCCCCGTTGTAAGGCTTTTTATTTATATTGAGTGTATCCCCGTCGTCGTCCTTGTTGGATGTGAATGTTTCCTGAAAAATTCATGGATCTGTGCCCATCCCATCAATAAACATCTCCCGTTGATAGTGAGGAACCATTATAAAATTGGTAGTGGTCGGAAGGTTCACTCATTCAATATAAGTACCCTTTCAAACTGCAAATGTCCAGCCGTCCATCGCGACTTGCTTTCGAATGTGGAAGAATAAGTCTACAGCGCATTCGAAGTTCTGGAGGCACCTGAGGTCTATGAATTTTTCAAGAAGAGTGAAAAAATTGTCTTTTTGAGTTTTGCGTCTGATAAGTATCTGAAAGTATGCGTAACGTGTCTTATAACCATCGTTGTTGAGCATCCTAGCGGAAGTTGGTTGAGATCGACACCAAATAATTGGTGTAACGCAGCAAGCATAATATACATGAACTTGCGGTTGAGTGTGGAGTGCGATTGTAGCTGCATTTGTGGAATTCAAATAAATATGGCACGCTCACGGATGCTTCGATAATTAGACGCTTTTTGGCCGCTGCAATCCTGTGATTTCAATGCTTCATTTACAATAAACGTCTTGTTGCTATTGCTTATCACTGTGGTATAGAGTGACTATACCTTCGGCAATTTCGACGCGAGAGGGGGAATTCCGGACCGACTAAGTCGTATTTATCGTATTGGCCTGGGTAGAAAAAGTGAACCCCTTATGCCGAGTGCGTGTGAGCAGTCAGCTCGGTTAGAGCACGACTCCCCTTGCCATTTCACGATTTTGTTGATTATTAGTGAGGTTTTGAAAAACGTCACCTTCTCCAACACACCCTTCCCGCACTGCTGGCTCACATGCTGCAGGCATTCCATAATACCACTAAAGCCACCAACTTATCACACTGGGCGGTATGGTCCACCACAATGTTCACCCTCTCCCTCCGCTCTCGAACACCTGCGAACGCGATAAATCACGCACCATCCCCCCCCCCCCCCCCCCCCCCCCCGAATCTCTGACCACCCACACGGAATTGCGGTGGCTGCATGCGTTGGCAGAGAACCCCAACGGTAAATTCGGATAGCGCCGGCGTAAGACGGCGGCGAACCACAGTCATATCAGTCAGAACTGAGCGCTTTAGGACGCATCCTGCATGAATTAGATAACAGTTCATTCTGCCGTCAGCAAGCAGGATCGTCTCCACAGCTGCCCTGAAATAACCACCCCAAGAAATGAAACTCTCACATTACACCCGCGCAGGGATCCAACAGACCGATCAAGTAACAGTGTCTTATTGTTTTCTGTGACCTGCTTTCTCCTTATGTATCGACTACCGATGGTTCATGTGTGCTCCTGCTGATGAAAATGCCTCTCTCCCTTCTAGGTGGGAAGCGTCCAAATAAACTGTCGATGTTATAACGGCACAAATCTCTTACCAAGGTGTAATGTTGGTCAAACACAAACAACCGAACAGAAAAGATTTCACTTGAGAGATAACAACACTGTGCATATAAACTCAAAACAAGGTTGACGTTGCCGAAGATGAAACGTGAAGCAATGCAAAGAAGCGATAAAAGACTGAACAAGAACAAAGAAATGAGACCGTTCATGAGAAAAACATCCGCTCCAACGGCCACCTTCCGGACCTCCCGTACAGCTCCCTCATCTCATCACAACATTTGCTTCGACTTTAGCTAGCACTTCTAGCCAAAAAGCTTTAAAAATCCACATCAAGTCATTGCCGACTAATCCCCACCCTTCTCCCTCCCACGAATGCAGTCGGCTAGCACAAGAAGTTACAAAAAAAAACAAGTGATTTTGCACGTGGAACATTTTGCGTCAAAAAACGCGCACAATAAAAGGTGAGGTTTCCCCTTTCAAAGCAGTTAAAATGAGGGTTGCAGAGGTATCGTGGCGTTCACCATGCCGCTTTAATCGACGAACTGCCTCCCCACTGACGCCCATAGCTTGATTGTCGTCCCTCATACTCGTCATTAAAATACTGAAAAAAATAGAACCGATCAGAACTTCAGCAAATGTGTCCCGACTGTGGTGATCCTAGCGCATATGAGACATTGAAATGTCACAAGCTTTGGAAATGAGATGGAATGGTATGCCGTGCTCGAGTATAGATCTACATTGAAAACATTTGCATCTCATGTTCAACCTTTGCAAACCTTGTAAATATGCATCCGTACTACCAACCTACCCGGGCTATATTCACTCACAAAAGCGCATAGCACGCAAAGGAGAATATGAGACTTCAAACAACTCAAGGCATTATAAAGTTCAACAAGTTGATTAAGTAAAACAGACACTCGCAGCAATAATTGCGTTCTCGTGTTCATTCCTATTCTAGCGCATCCATTCATTCAAATGCCACTACAATTTTATTGGTCATCCTAGTGGTGAAACAGTGCTTTTTGCTGTATGACAGCGCACCGTGCAGAAAACAAATCCCTTCATAACACCAAAGAACTGAAATAGTACCTGCTGTCCACCACCGTATCCGCCGCCATAACCATAATCATCATCTGCAAAGGAAAAACAACTTGTGCCATCATAACAGGTAACACAACGAACCAACAGTCTGCACAGCACAGGCAGCCACAATCCATATGAGAATAACAAGCAAATTTCATTACCAGCGGAACATATAATACGAGAACGGGGGCTCCATGAAGATCCCATCGTAACAAAAGAAGGTTCGAAGCAGTTAAGCGGGTGCATATTCACCGTTTATTCAGCAAATATTGTGCCCTCTAACAACTGGGCGTATTTAACAGGGAAGAGCTGCAGACACTCGTGACGTGACAGTGTGACACTCACTTGCAACAAAAACGTCACACTGCACAAATCACTTGCAAAGCAAATACATTGAAGTGCTCAATTTTTCTGCTTCGTTACAATCGGTGTGCAAAAACAAGTAAGAGCATGGTGATTGCTGCGCACCATCACTAAGCGAAAGAACCTCCCAAACAGGCAAAGCTAACCTTCAAACGAAGTGTAGCCAGTTGATCTAGAGAGCGATGCAGCTCGACCTCCTCCATATGCGCCCGCCCCAGCTCCTCCTATACGTCGATACGTTACGTACTTCTGCGGGGGAGGCACATTTGCGCCAGAGAAAAGCTCGATGTACCTGAACGGCGGTAATCCAGTATTCAAAAAATGCGCAAAAAAGAACCTCAAGTACTATGCTTCTGATGTAACAAATCGCACTCATGCAAACATGCCTCACTAAAAGACTGCTGCTGCGGCCCGTAGAGGCTGAGCCGGGTAGATGCAACAGCACTCTCAATTCGAGCAAAAACAATGTAATTCTGACGAAAAGCACAGCTGTTAATTACCCCTGCCACAAATACAATAGAAGGCAAGCGTATACCTCGTTCCAATGCACTTTTTATTGCGTGAAAGAGCATCTCTGGCTTCGGCCATGGTCGAGAACAGGACGTATGCATCGCCTGATGGCCGTCGATCTTCGTTATAGCCCAGCCTGATCTCCACACAGTTTAATGGCTTGAAGAAGTCCTCAATGTCCAATGCGTTTGCGTTATATGGTAGCCCTAAAAGCAGTATGCGTTCACAAAGAATGCTAGATTCGTTCAAAAGTTATGTAACAGCACTTCGAGGTTATTATGGGTTTTTTGAGGCACAAGCCGTAACACAAATATCAGAGCACTAATTGGCACCAGCATATCTCAAAACAGCTGCAAAATGCTAACTAGCTAGCGAAAAGGCAGTCGCAAGGAAGACTTCAATGAGTTTTGAATGAACGGTGACTGACAAACACATAGCGATTGTCAGTCGTTCGCCTTTATTTATGAAGCTCAAATGTCTTCACGAAATCAATAAACAGATGGAATGAAGAAGAAAAACAAACCACGCATGTAGACCTTTGTCGAGACATCATAGTCTAGCGCCTCCTCATCGTAGCCCCCGAAACCGCCACCGTATCTCGAGAATCGATCATAGGGAACGTCGTAAGGGCCAGGACGACCACGGCCCAACGGTCCTCTCATTGGTCCACCAGCACCATATCCATATCTGGAAATGCAACGTAGAGAACTGCATAACCATTTGCCTAATCACACGTCACACTGTCACTTATACAAAATGACAAAGCACTTTATAGTGCTGAAGGATGAGTCGACATTTCTGTAGCCTTGGTTAGCTACCACCATACTGACGTTAGGCCAATAGATAAAGGTGCATTGCAAAGAAATACCCCAACCAATATTTCCAACGGTTTTCCACCAGCCTTAACTCTCACAACCTTATTCTTCAAACGGCTGCTGCTATATATTTGCCACATGTGAACTAAGAGAGAGAAATGGGCTTACCTATCTCTGTAACCTCCTCCGGACATCAGACCACGCAGCGGTATTGGCTCACCCCTCGGCGATGGAAACATTCCTCGACGAGTTGCTGCGGTCATATACTGCGCATTTTCCATCTCTTCTCCCGAGCTGCGGAACACCTCCACATATCTTAACAAAATCCGTTACACTACTCGCACAAATCGCGACTCACCTGTTCCTCTAACAAGCTCCAATCTTCCGCAAACAATGTCTTCTTGTGAGAACCACAACCAGTAACTCGCTGGCAGTAAATTCCTCCCGTCTAGAAAAAGTCTAGCAAAAACGACAGAAAACTGAAGATAGCAACAGACGATTTAAAATGTAGGGAGAAATAATGGGGAGGGACATTAATAACACACATGAAGGAAAATTCGTATCAGCATCCAAACCACTACCCTTCTCCCTCTCCGCTGAAATATCATCTCCCCCACAGATGAGATGTAACATTCTCCCATCACCTCCGAAATGACCACATATTTTTTAGACCCGTATAAGTGAATATGATGCAAGGCCACCCTCACTGATAGACACAAAACTTGAAAACGTTGACATGCAAACCATGGTAAGCTGCTTGCCCATACCTCGTGCCCATGTTCTTTTTGTTCCGCTCGAGAGCCATCTCGGCGTGCTGTTTGTTCGCCAACCGTACGAAAGCCTCCCCCGATGGACGACCCCCCGGCTCCTTGTCGATAACCACGTCAGCCACATCCAAGCCTATATCCCAGCAATAAAACCTTTACCACCGCCGGGATAAGCCAGCCACCTCCCAGTCACCAATATGAAATATCACATCAACTTGCATTTTATATACCATATACCGCCATCCACCATACTCTTAGCTCGCTGGATGTGAACACCTATATCCTCCTTATGGAATATAATATCACCGTCATACTCTTCTATGCAAATGCGGTAGCTTGATGCTACTCTTCTGTCATTCAGCACGAGTCGAAATTCAAAAAACAACTGGAAAATGGCTAAACCAAAACAATCAACACAAACAGAAATACGAGCATCGTGGTGACACGGGTAACTGCCATCCTCGCTTCTCGACATTTACTAGAACTTGAAATATTTTATGCTGAATCATTGGGTAAAAAAACGATGACTACGGAACGCGTAAAAACTTGAAAACCTATTGGACTCTGAGGTGGCATAAATTAAATGGCTCAGGCTGAAATCTTCCACACTGTTCTCCCAAAGACATCCGTTCAAATTTTCAGCCCACTTCATACACCAACGATTACTCCGCAAAACAATAAAAGCATCTATTTCTGTTATAACCATAATACGCAGATTCTCTGAAAATTATATGGTGAAGCAATTTGAACAGGATCGTGTAGCAATACTGCATCCTTGGCACGTCGTATATTTGCGTCAGTCATATTGGCCACAAATATTGCTCAGCCTCTAAAGGACACAGCGGATGGGAAGGGGGTCAGATTTGCGGAAAAAGTAAACGACGGACCGCTGAAGAACTCTTTGATGTCGGCGACAGTTGCGCTGAATGGAATGCCGCGGAGACGTACCACATAGTTGTCACTTGTACCCGTTGATGTGCCGTTTGAATCTGCGGATTTAATGACGCCGTGACGGATCATCCATGACACTTCACTTTCGCTCACCGAGAACACTTCAAACACAAATTCTTTGACCAATTGTAAGTTCATATTTGCAAAGCGAGATGGTTCAAATGCAAAGACATGAAGAAACCTCGGCCATTGTACTTCAGATGCTCCTTTCATCGGTTTATTTTCCGTAGGATTTCCCGTTTTTTTGCTTCCCAAATACCTTTATTTTTTGTCACAACCGTACTTACCTCTTCGAGAGTCCAATGTCTATACCACGTCAGCTAATCAGCACTGCCCTGTATGATGTCAACTTCCCAACATATAAGTAAAATCAGATCCGAGCATTCGACTCCCATAACGAACTCAAACAACATACAATGCAGAAAATAGCAACCATTCAGGACGGCAACATTAGGATTAAAAATGGGGCCTTTGTGATACATGTGAAGATGTATACTAGTCACAAAGTCATTTCAAAAGGATCCCTTGTCAGACGACTGAGCTTTTCATTCTTTTAGAGATGCGGAAGGAGCTGATACCTAATTTCTCAAAAGAATTCCACAGACGTTTTCAGTTGTCTAACGAACTTTCCAGAAGAGTACAACACGAATAGTTAGCAAGGAGCATGCACAAGCCTAGGAATTAGATGTCACATCACGCCCGATCCACGAAGCAGTAGCGGTGTGATCAATGATCCCACTTCAAACGCCACTGCAGTGATAATCTTAACAAAGTGGGAATGTCAGCCCTATCTGGTATGCTGAGTTAGAGCATAAACAGCCATACCTTCGATATAACGACTGCTCATCTCTTTCTTGTCGAACTTCTTCGCTTCCTCAACTGCGGCCGCATCTGTCAACTCCACATAACACTCTCCACTCGCACGACCCGTCGCAGTCAATGTGAATGTTACACTGCGCACATATAGACCTGGATTGAAAAATTGCTTAGAAACGAATTCACAAACTATTTATAACATCTAAGCAATGCTCACTTTAATTATTAAAGGTTACATGTAGTCAGTGTAGAAGAGAACTGAATGTCCATACAGTGTTTGTATGCAATATATTTATGCGCTCCCAATTCCCTCCGTGTCGGAGACATCTCACTGCGGAGAGTTCGTGATACTAGTGGTGCCTCGACCGAACATTCGAAACACAAATGGCCTACTTCAAAGCTCTTCGTGATGCTCGATTAATCACATCTTTGGGACCTGCAAGCCCTGATGACTTCTAGGCGACCCCCAGCTTTCAACATACGTCTCCTGTTGCTCGGATTCGCGCTGACGCATCGCCGCTAGAAGACTCTTGCAACGAAGCTTTCAATCCCCCTTCCCCGCTGCCTCCTTCCCCCCTCTGGACTGGAACCTTCAGACCGATAATTGTTTTTCATAAAGAATAGATCAGCCTTGGTGAAATGCACGACGGACCTTGTAGGAAGTTGCGAACATCATCTTCCTTCGCTGAGAATGGCAGGCCGCGTAGACGAACGTAATTCGATGGAGCCGAGTCTTGCATCTTATGAATCTTACTTTCTAACCTGCAAAAACTGTTATACATCATATGAGTTGCGACATGCAGACGGCGCAAACACACCTGGGGTACATGAAGGAAATCACAGATGAACATGGGAAGGGGTGGGGAACTGTTGTATGAGACTGCCATGGAGATACCGTATGTATTTGCAAAAGGCTGTGACAAATTTTGGCAACGCTTCCGAGCGCCTACTTAAGGCAAATTAAAAAAAAAAGACCTATGAGCTACTACTACCGATGAAACGAGCTGATGCTTATACACAGCGATGTAGTCTAGCACCACTAGCACTAAAAAGTGGTGCATTCAACGATTACCTCATGACATTCCATACCGAGATCGATGGTGCGGTACACTTCATTTGGGATGAGTCATTTAGTTGCGGAGTAGGAAACAAAGAAACTAGAAAGGATAGAAGCTGAGAACTAGATATAACTAGAGCAGCTGAAGAGCCCCAACACATCTGGATGGTGCACGAAGCTTGACCTCCTCAACCCCATAATGCGTCTAAACCAACATGCACAACCTCAGCAATACAACAGCACCACCACGACACTACCGCACCGCCTCACCAAATCGATTGCATATGGATTAACGCATAGCAAACCGCGACGCGTACGATTGCGCGTATCGCCTTAACGATGAGAGACGAATAGAAGCAGAGAAAGAAACAATTTTAGGCGGCATTTGCTTAATATCTGATGGAATCGCTGCGAGAGTCAAAATTTGAATCGGATCGAATATAGCAGCTAAAAAGCAGCAAATAAAAAATTCTTCACTATTTAATATAAGAATAAGTGGTGTCGCTTTCACTTGAAATATTGCCTTCAATAAAACTTTTATAGGTGAATTCATTGAGATGTATCGTTGCTAATTATGGCAAATATCGCATATCGCGGTGATATTCCATAGTTAGTCCTTTTTGTTTTGCTTATCGAATAAAGAGGGCAGAGTGGATTGTATGCAAATGAAGATATTTGAAACGTTTGCAGACGATTATATTTGTGAGAGTGATGAGACAATGAAACTTGTGTTATAATATGTTCCCTTTCTATTCTACCTTAATTCCCTTCCTTCCCTTTCTACATTCCCTTTCTAATTTACCTTATTCTACCTTAATCAACGGCGTATCCACTATGAATTAGTGTCTCTTCATATCGCTTCCCTTTCCATTCAGGTGAAGGTCTAAAATCTTATGAAAGGTACGGCTTAGGCTCATCTACTAGAGAGATTAATTTTTTTCTTCGCGAACAAAAGCCGAATTCGGATATTCAAGTCAAAGAGGCGTTTGAAACGATGCTCTTTCATGATCCTCAATGCTTTAAATTTGCCATGAGATATAACCAACATTCAAAAGGCCACGAGAGGGAGGCAGGAAGATGAAAAACTCAACAAACATAGCAAGAATCGGTAATTCGAACCGTACCTTTTCGACATCTACAGTAAAGATCTTTGATCCTTTACTTCTGCACTTCAGCTGTCAATTTCTTTCTATTTCCTATTTTTTGATGAGAGTGAGGTACATCTCGGAGATAGGCTTTAGAATTTTCAACTTTTATATCTGCCTATTCACTGAACAAGTAAAACTTGGCATGTTTTTATGATACAGGTGTACTTAATTGATTCAAAAAATGTGCTTCAGGAATAATTCCTGAACTTCGTTCGCTCCACTGCCCGTTCCCTGTCGCTTGATAGCACAAAACACTAAAAGAAAGGGTTATAGGTCAAGATGAAGTGGAGATATGCTCCATTAGGACGACGGGGATGCGTTGTTCGATCGCAGCTTCAAATCTTCCATTCCACGTTCACGTTTGATAAGACAGGTGGATTAGCTTTCTTCGAATGCAGTTAAGTAATTCTCAGGTGAGACTGTGAGGTCTCTAATGCACTTTACATGACGTCATTATGCCCATAACGTTTACAGCGAAGAGATTCAGCGATGTGAACGAATACCTGCTTTCGATTGTTTTCACTCTTGACAAGCTCCGTTCATTGGCGCATTCGTAATTGCATTGACGTCTAATCTGGACTCTTTGATGTCGCTATGACAGAATTTATTGAAGAATCACGTGCTGACGAGGAGATAAGAAAAGATTCATAGCAATTCAATTTGTGTTGAAGTGAATCGACTGTATGGATAACGCTTATGCGTATAATATCTTTCATATAAATCAACACAAACTACAAAGTAATGCTATATGGAAAGGTGATTTAAAAATCTATCATAACAACATCGGGCATAATTCAGATACGAGTCTTAGAAACCGGTCCTTTTCGCCACTCGAGGCATGACGATATTGCGGCTTCGTGCGTCATTATTACTTCGTGAAGCACTGCGTACCGATTCCTTTCTCACTATAATCTCATCGTCTTTGTGTGTAACGAATACCGATTTTTGTTACTCTATATACCCCTATATATTGTTGTAATTCACAGCGATATTTCTAATTTAAATAAGACTGATTACAATTATAACACAATTTACGAGCGTTACAATTATAACACAATTTATAAGCGTTACAATTATAACACAATTTATGAGCGTTATCCATTATCAGTCTCCTCACGTTTGATTCTCTTTTCAAGCCGATATTCCTTCTTTTCTCAATCAATATTCTACCCAGATATTCTCATATATTTATCGTTTTGTTTACTCGACTACGATTTGAGGTGAATATTTAACCGCATTAATAATGGATTTTCAAAGAATTTCAGGTGAGTGGAATGAGTGATAGGCGTCATGTAAGGAAAGTGACCGAAAATGTGGAGGTGGATGCATCGGTGAGTCTCTATGAGGATGCACTCGATGAGAATGACACTGAATTACACAATATTTACACGGATGCGTTACGTTATATGAAGAAACAACAGAGGAGAAAACGATCGAAGTGAGTCAATGCTAATACTCATATTATTGTTTTCTTCAATAATAATTGAATATTGCAAATTCGTATTTATGTCGTAAATATCGTTATTTTATACGCAAAAATTCACTAACAAAAGAATTTGCTATCCTTTGATGTGTTAAATCTTTTCGATCATTTCTATATATCTCTATAGCTGTTTCCTCTATCCATTATTTCCGTTCTTGCCTCTCGCAATATTCACACAATTCTACGAGATATTTAAAACCTGCTTCCGCCACATTATACTTCAATATGGACAATTACTCATGTCTAAAACGCCCAACACCTACATCAGCTTCATTTCCGCCATGTGCACTTCTCTTTCGTTGGATGGCACGACCAGCCTTAGTGGATTCGATATTCATTTTTATGGAATTGCTTATTATAACATGTGGATTTCCTGATTGCCTCGTTTTTTTTTCTTTTTAAATTCATTTTCACCCATAACTTCACAATTGTGAGGAATATTATCGCTATTACAAACTATCTAATCAGAACACTTAGAGAGTCAACCAAATAAATGAGATATCCATATTCTCATCGATTAGGATATATTGGTTTTGCATGAAGTGAACTAAATAATATTTCGATTAATATGATATGACTGTTGGAAATGCAGCTGGATATCGAGTCGTTTTATGCCGCAAATCTTTGCCCATACTAAAAAGATGCTAATCAAGGCGGAAATATTTTCACCTCACAAATGTGAATATTGATAGGCGGGAATGTGGGAGAATTCTTGAGAGGGAAGCGGTGTGTCGCTGAGTTTTCATTTCATAGATACAGTCCTAATTATGAGCTATATTTCTTACCAGAAACAGTTTCGACGATTGGGATCATGTTATGGGTAAATTGGTATCTTCTTTCCTCGTTATTCCACTTCCCAGCCTTCCTTCTTCCACAAAGTGATCCGACGATCTCTTCTCACACATGCAGAGGAAAAAAATTCGATTTTAATTACCCACTATGACGTGACTATCACTTATAATGCATGGTAATCACATTGGTTGTCTAGCGCAAATGAAAGAATCCACACTTTTCCCTCTTAGTTACCATTTTTGTTACATCACCCATGGATTGTTGTGATATCATTGTGAGGTATATTATTCCCTCGTAAAATATGAATCATTTTAGGTATTGCTGTAAACATTTAGCTATTTATGTTTGTGGATGATAGCTGTGCCACCCGACTCGTGAAATGACTGAAAATTATAGGTCTCGCGGCAATATGTTATATGTAGTTCTTTATAAGTTTTTGTTTGGATATAATTTTTGATTGTTTTAGGATATGTAATGGATATATTTTCTATGCCTTCACCGCTTTCCTATATAAGTCAACCTTACCGAAACGTTTCCTGGAGTATTCCCCAATGTCATATTTGGTTGCTATTCAGTTTTAAAACGTCGTTTACTTTCTTATACATGTTATGAGAGGGATGATATTTGCTAAACGATTGCGACTATGAAGATAACAAAAGTTTCCTCAGTGCTGTTAGATGCGCTTTGTTTGGACTTTTATATAGAGCTTCTATTTGCAGTAATACGATCTCAGCATTTCTTTTCTAAATGTTTAATGGAAATTGCTCAGAACAATCTGTTCAGTGATTGAATGATCTTATCTGGAGTACTTATCATTGATATCATTTGGAGCATCGCCGCATCTCTATTATATCTTCTTAATATTGTTTATTTCCTATATAATTAAAAATTATATTTTCAGCTTTCTATACATTGCATGTTTTCGAACAGTATATTAGATCACTTTGCTGTGCTGTGGTTTACCAGATACTCTTTGACTTATTCGAAAAGGAAAATCGTATGTGGAGAATTTCACTCAAATTTTGTAAACGTCATCTGTCTTCTCATTTTATTGAAATATTGGAGAACAATTGGATTTATTACTTTGTCTCGGCGGAAACTTCCCTTCCTTCTTTGCGCCCTCCCTCGCCCCCTCTTTTCCTGTCCCTCGCTCCTATTAGCGAATGTCTAAAAAGCTCTTTGCTGCTTCGGAATTTTCCTGCTCAATATTTGACAGTCTTTTCACGTGCTTTGTCACTGATTCATCCTTTCATACGCCTTGTTGTCTATGTCTAGTATGAGAATGGAATTAAAGCTCAAATAATTTTCTGCTTTGTCAAGCTATTCCAATTTTGCCGATACGCGACGATGCAACTGAGCCGAGAAATTAGAGAGGGGAGGTCGGGGGGGGGGGGGATATCCTACAATGTTCTAATGTTAGGGAAAATCTTGCAGAATTGGATGGCAGAAAAACAAGTGGTGAAAGCGTTGGCTTTATTTGTGGCCGAATTTCATTGGGGGAGGGGGAAACGGACTGTCCATCCTAGCATCGAAATCATATGGCAATGCCTTTCCCTTACCAAAATGCTGGTTTATGATTCTTTTATGTTTTATGTTGCATTGAAGATCATCGTCTCCTCTTGAAGAACATTGCGATGTACATATTTCACGTTGTGCTCAGAATTGTAATATGTACTTACTGCAGTTGTGCTCGGGCAGGAAGCCTCTCTCGCACTTTCCGCCCGCAGTTACGTCACTATTGCCATTCAAGCAAGGCCGTAGAGTTCATTTCTTTGCCACTGAACTTATTGCTGTTAATTGTTCAACGTGTTGCTGCATCCATGGTGCACAGCTTATAGGTGTTATCAACTATAAGGCTGTAACACTTGAAAGGTTTCGTAGTGAGTGCCGATATATGCTCCACGCATTCTGCAACCTCATATTATTCGCTACTCCTCTTTTCTTTCATCTTTTTAAATCCGATATATGAAATGTTTTCACGCAAATCTTATCGAAATTTAGCTTCATTATCACCGCGGACTCGTTCAGCTTGCACAGCTGACTGTCTACAAAGCTTCAGCGTTCCGTGGTAATTCTTTACAAGAAACTGTTCATCAAATTCTTGAAATGTTATCTAAATATTTTCAATACTTCAATTCGGGTTATACTCGTATTTCACTTCACTTAGCTGTACTTTCACTCGTAACTCAGAAATGTAATTGTCTGATCCATCCTATCCTTATTTAGCATCCTATTACCTCACACAACACACATTTTGTGCGGTAATGACCAAACATCGAAAACCGTGTGAAAGAGAGAATGCAGCATAGTAGAATTGCATTTAGTTACGGTGACTCACAGATTAATTCCCCATCGGACATCGAAATTTCGGACGGTTTTTATCGATCGAAATTTTTAGTTTTGACATTTCACTGATGTCAGATTGAGCTTTGCTTTTATCTAATTTTTTCTATCACCCACATCATTCGGTTTAAATGAAATTCGAATCGCAGCCAATGCTTTCCGTCATAAATCGGGAACGTATTCGGTTTCGACCGAATGTCAATTGCAACTGAATCTATTTTGTCGATTACAGATTATCACCTTTCCACACTAGCAACAATTCTTGCCCAAGCACCGAAACTCTAAACAATTCCCCATGTGGTACCTTTCTTCCCCACGATGCCATCATCGGTTCGAGATGCCATATGCAACAACATTCGAAATTTGAAACCGTGATGTGAAAGTAATTACTACATTGGAGGAATTTAGAGCAATTTTTTGAAGAGCAGGAAAGATTGTGTGGGAAGGGTTCGGGTGGGGGTGATCGGTCATGATGGAGTTTAACGAATTGCGCGGAAATACGCATACAACACCAAATTGCAAGGCATCTAACACTGTGCAGCTGTATCAATATAACACCTGATTTCGCACATTGTATGAGAAAGGTTGAAATTGCTTCTTTATATGTCCTTTCATGCACCCAAAATCGATTGTTTATTCGTCCTTTAGATGGTATCAGTATTTGATATTTTTATGCACAATCGAGAAGGTTTTTCAAATTTTTATTGCCCAAAAGATATTTCCCTTCACATTTTTATTTTCTTTATTCACAAAGTATTGTTGTATTTGTGTTGTTTTCATTACAACACAATTGATGAATTTTTACTTTTTATACATTTTGCTACGTGGCATTTCTGATTTCATAAATCCCTCTTTAACTCCGCATAGTGCTCTGTTCACTTTTTCTTTTTGTTTAACGTCTTAACGGCTAGAATACTGCACTTTTTACCGTCATATACATATACACTTCTTTTGGTGCTGATTTGCTTTTTCTTCGCATATGGTTGGGAACTTATTCACATAGTGGATCATTCAATGGTATTTTCGCATATCGTTGAAAGCTATTCTTTGGCAAAGATGGAGGAGAGAGTATACGGCGATGTATCTTTATGCAACTTAGAGGAAAATTACAAATGACAAGAATGGTGATTTTATTTTACTTCCCACTATCGTTGATGTGAAGGATGTGATAGCTAACGTTAAAAAAAATATTTTTTTCCATGTTGACGGCGCTGTATTCCGTCCTAATGGTCACATTCCATTGCAGATCGTGGGTGGAATTGTTTTTATGTCAAAGTTTTTTACGATTCACCACTTTTCTATTTGTCATCCATTTCTTTGTTTTTGCCAGCTAGCGGTTGTATTCACTTCTGGCTATATCAGGAGTGCTTCCCTTTGATCATTGAGAAACTTCAGCGAAATAGAGCAATACGGAATTATGCAGCTCGAGATTGAGGTTGCTCATCTTAGTTGGTCCGCCAGCGAGGAAGCTATCTGTAGTTTTTTTTTTTTAAGATCGTGGAGGTTCAGCACTCGCTCTAACAAAATGATGAGCCAAATCCACGTTGAGACAACCCCGTAAACTGTCTTGCGGAAAGATCTTTTATATATGCTTGAAGATGTTGAGCTGAAGGGAAAGAAACGGTTCAACGTCGTTATACTTAAGACAAGCTGCGGGAAGACACTAACGGCGAAGGATACCCGTGCAGTGGTTGAGGTGTCTATAGCGTTTTCGTTAACGAATACTCGAGCATTAAAGTAGCAATTTCACTGGCTAGATCAACGCTGTCTTTCTACCTCGCGAGTATCTGTCTTCCAAGAATCTCTCGATCTGTCAGAAAGTGTCAATGATTCTCTCGCAAACAATTGACACCAGCATTATCCTGCAAGATGTTGAGTGATGTAACCGCAATTTCGAGGTGTGGACTGTGCTCTGATGACTGCATTTCAGTATGTATAGAAGAGAAACATTTGATGTCAGAATCCCAGTCATATTTGTGAGCGACTGGAAGAAATCACTTTCGAAGCCCTGATCAATCAAATAAAACAAGACGTATTCCGCCTCAATGTTTTGCAAAGCAATGCCATATTCCGTGGAAAATTCATCGTAGTTTCTATCAATAATCCCCATTATCCTCGGAGAGCATAGACGTACAAAATATGCATCCTTAAAAACAAGGAATAAGACCGCAGAAAGAATCTCCATTTTGGAAATGTACCCGCCAACCTAAAAGAACGGCATGCAGAATTTTGAAAACATCGGGGATTTTGTCATAGGCATGTTGAGAAACAGTAAAGAAAAACCAGTAAATGAGCAACTCAGACGTACTGAAAGGTTGCATTCAGAAATTGGGAGTCAAAGAAGAGGTGAAAGGCTGGACACAAAGGTGTCAGAATGCGAAAATTTTCTGTAGAACTGAATGGTGGATAGGAGTGGGTAGCAGTGCACAAAGATTCATCTACGATCTCAGTTGGTTCAGATTCTCGTCATAAATCGTTCCCACTCAAAATATACGACTGCCTTGTAGAGATAGAAATGTGAAGGCTGACGCAGTTGGGATGTTTATGAAGATTGTGGAGATTGAGGTGATGGCAACCGGGAAGAGGAGATGATGCGTTACTGTTTGAACAAACGTCAGCAAGTAATCGTGTTCTCGATTTCAATAAAAAGAGCGTTGAGAAAAGAGGAGGGAAGAGATGTTTGCAGCAACGGCTCGTTGCTACTTCCTCAGTGTAGCCAAACGAAAGTAACGTATGTGCTGTTTACTGTTACGCATATAAGCTGATCTTCGTATACAACAAAGACATCACAATTGATTTGGCTGCTATGGTCTTGCTTAGATAACGTTGACTATTTTATGTAAGAATGGACTCGATTTGCTTGAGGTGACTTTTGCAAGTTCAACTAGAGTCTGGTTGATAGCTTTTAGAAGAGTCTTTAAAGTTGTTTTCGCCGATGATCATTGTTATGGGCAGTGATTTTTTTTGTTTTCGAATTAACGAGTCCGTTAATCATCATTTGTGCTTTTTTCTTTGCGAAGAGACCTCTAACTGTCCGGATACGGGAGGTGATATTGAAAAATGGTCTTGAGAGAATACGGGAGTATTCTTCTAAACGTTAACTTTTCGTCGGTTATGAGGCCAAGGTTTCGTGTTTTTAAACTTTCGTCAATTTTTTCTTCCTCGATTCCAAAGTGCATTTCGAGGTGGAACTCTATCAATTGCATTCTCATTCTTTACCTACTCTCATTTTTTTTTTTTTTTTTGATGCGTTTCAATATGTCAACAAGTGTCTTAGGTGGTCTATATTCTTCTAGAGCTCTTTAATCACGTTTGCAGCTGTTCAAAGTGCTCTATGAATTGGCCTCTCTATATTTACTGCTCTTTTGAACTCATTTACGAGAAATCAAGTCGTACCTAGGCAAAGTGTTCAATGAAACCTCGTTCCCGCGTTCCATACTTTCTTCCGTCTTTAGTTTTCTTTCTCCTCAAGGAAAGTTTTTATTTCTGATCTTGGCTAAGGGTCTACCAATGTCCCATTCGGCAATGATCGGCATATTGTCGTTCGTTTTGGTACAATTGTGCAACCACACTAGCAATTCTGGACTGACATTCGTTTGTTTTGATCACCAGATTAAAGTGCCATGAAGCGTGACTACACTAGTCAAACAAAGTCCAACACTGTACTTGTGACGCCTATCTTATAAAAACTTCTGTTGGAAACCGATTTTCCGGTCAGTTTTTATTGGCCGATCGATGTTTTGCTTTGGCTCACGCGAAGTGTGGTCTTTACCGAGAGTTGGTTGGAACCGAATTCACTGTAAAAGTATATGTGACGAAATGTATTTGGTTCCAGTCGCGAACTAATTATCACTGCTGCATTTCGCAATTAATATATCTACTGTAGTAACGTTCATTTCTATGCTAACTTTAATTACTGTACAATATAAACAGATTTGTTTTTTTTACATCTTGTTGCGTTCGTTTTTGCATCAAACAGTCGTGCATGCGATCCTGACAATGGTAATGGCAACACCCTACTCAGAGACATGTTTACGTTTTACATACTGCTATGGCAATACGCACGTTGGGGCATCACCTCATAGAGCCTGTTTCACTCTAATTCCACCACTCTTTTGCCTCATTTCCTCGCTCTAATTTCCAAAGGGCATCGTTCATACTTGCAGGTTTAGTTGTAGTTTTCTTACTTGTAAAGAAGAATTCTTTTTTTTTCTGATAGAAAAAAAGGACGATTTTTATCGCTTTTCAAGTTAGTACGGCCTCGTTCAAACTAATCTTTCAAAAATTTTCACGAAAAAGTCTCTTCGGCAATGAATTTCAGCAAATTCAACAACGAATTCCTTAAATATTTGCCGAAACGTTATCACTAACGTAGTTGTTTTTTAATTAAAAGAAATGTTTTTCCCATAACTCCATTTCTTTCTTCGTTTTCTTTTTCGACTCCCTTCGGATGAGGATTTTCGCAAATATTGACTGTATAGAGAGAGCTTTGCAATTACTGTTACTTCTTTTATGCTTATATAATTAATTGATGTTTCGCATATCCGATAATTGATGTTATTTAGTGCTTAAAGAGTTCATATATAGAAAAAATGTGAATATTACGCAGAATTTCATTGGAGTGAAACGCGTGCCACATTCACTTCCCATAGCTACAATAGGATTGACTTCAATGCTGCAAATGGCCCCATCGTAATATGACCGTCGAATCACAGCTGCAATTCACTCAATCGCTTTATCGATTCGTGCACATTTTTCAGTGAATGGTTTATGATTTATCATCACTTTTGATAGCCGTCATGAACTCAATGTGTTTTCATTCTCCTCTCTCTCCTCCTCTCCCTATCTCTATCTCTGTCTGGGATCGCAAATGGCAACGGCTTCACCCCTTTCCAGATACTTACAATAACCGGTTCTCGATTCCTATGCCGCTAAAATGCTCTAAAAAATGAGGAAATATGGTGTCGTTGGCTTTTTGCTGAAGCGAATCGAAGCAATTTTATGTGGACATTTTCAACAGGGAACTGGCATGAAGTACGCCGCACATTTCCTGGCGGTGTTCTACAAAGAAATATCTTTGTTCCTCATACAAATGGCCGATGTTTCTGATAAAACTCTGAATAGCACCTGGCTCTTTGCTATTGATTTCAAAATTTATCGTCCATTGTATGGCCCTTCCTTTGATCTCCGCATTCTGCAGATGGGCAATGATGCATCCTGCAAATGTTCGAAATTGAGCAGTTATGTGCTTCCAATGTTTCATGTATGTGTTACGTATCAACTCCCAACGTGTTTTCTCGAGCAGGGAAGTGAGTTCCTTCCTATTATAAATGATGTTCGTGACCTTGGTGTCATGAACTCTAGTGTTCCACTATTGCAGATAAGTCGAAAATTGCTCGCTACGTTCTCCGCGCTTTGCAGTTGTAGATGTACTGAGCACTTACACTTACCGCAGATCCGTCTTGGAATATTGTTCTCCTGTGTAGTCTTCCTGTTTGGATTCTGGTGTCAGATTGTCAAAGAATATTCAACAGCACTTCATTCTTATTGCTTTTCGCAGAGTCCAACTTGGTCCGCACCAATGAAATTACATTGCCGGATCAAAAACCTTTAATTGGAACCACTGAGATGTCACAAACCCAAATTTGATTTGATTCTTTGTTATAAAACTGTCAGTGGCTCTTTCGCCAGTCTTCTATCATAAGTATTTCAGTTTGCTCGTCCTCGAACTCAATGTAGGTGTCGGTTTCAGCTCGCCGAAACGTGTCGCAGCACTGATAATATCTTGCACAGTTTTCAATTTCGCATCGTGCGTGTTTAGAATCTGCATCTTGCGGATATCGTTGGTGCGTTTATTCTTTCAGCTTTTCGACTGCAGCTGAGTCGGTCCGATTTGCACACTTTGTGAACGTTTTGCTTTTCTTTACTCATTATACTCTACTTATACTTCTCCCTAAAGGAACAGCTTTATTACAGTGCACTTCTGTCACTTTTCCAATTACCTGTTGTACTGTACCTAAGAGCTACCTGCGGTTTCGGGGTTGATACAATAGGGCACTATAAATAGTATAAGTACGAGTGCAATGCAAAAAGTGCAATCCATCAGGTACAGTGACATTACCAACTGCAACGGTCCATTACAGTACGAGTGGATGCAATGGGTAAATGTAATGGGTAAATCCCATTACCCATGGGAATTCTGGCTGAAGAACGTGTTTAGAGATGTATTGGAATAGACTTGCCAGCCTTTGGAAAGCCTTTATTTCATTTTTTTTATGCCCTCTTCAGAGCTGCTTTATAGGATTCATTTTGTGAATTCCGCATTTGCCATTGACGGCGTGCTTCACCATTTTACCTAGCATTTCTGATCATTTAGTGCTGTCATCACTTCAGCATGTTCAACCTCATGTCATACTCACATATGTTTTGTTGTATTTGTCGTCGCCAGGCTACTAATTAGCGGCCATCACACCTCGGACAGTTACAGTCTTCCTGGATCATTTCATAATTTCCGACCGGATGAGATAGGCTTTGATATTTGCTTTGCTTTTGTGCGCTTTGAGAGTTATTCATTTCGAACAACCGTGATGCTAGGAGGAGAACGATGCGGAGAAGAAAAGACTACACTGAAGAAATAAAAAGAGATCAGATTTTCTAAAGAGTTCCCGTCAAATGTCTTCCCTAGAAGGTGAATTCATTTACTCCAATTGAGAATTAATATTCTCCTCTAAATCTGTCATAAACGATGAAGCCACAAATACCTAAAAGATGAGAAAGAGAACTGACTATCTCTTCAAAAATGAGCTGCTTTGCAAGAAAAACGTGCCGAAACGCAAAACAATTACTCATTTTTATTGATCTCATTGAACATCCAAGATAGAAAATCCAGCCACAGATCTTCAGAGGAACAGTTTGTCCCCTACAACAGACGATAATCTGACTTCGGGGCCAAACGCTGCAACTTGAAACTGCCAAAATCTGCTCATATTTTTCTCAGTTTTTCTCGGACGGAGTAGATTTTAAGTATAAATACAGTAAAAAAAATGGTACAGTGCACTTATACTTTTCCAAAAAAGCGGTACAGCTCTGTTCTTCTAACGTCATCCGAAAACCGGGCTGTATCGCACTTATACTATATTTGCGAACATTAATTCGGTACAGTACCGTTTGGTGGATAGCTCAGGTAGCTCAGTGGCAGAGCCTTCGCCTGTTAAGCGAAGAGACCCGGGCTCGATTCCCGGCTGATCTCCCAACAGATCGCCAGAAGGCTGACCACCAGGCGTTCCAAAAAACCTGGTCACAACAGCCATATGTGGCTGTCAGCTGCATCGATACGGGAATCAGTGAAACGGCAGCTGTCTTTGTACCTTTGTACCTTTTTACCGTTTGGTACAGTGACGTTACTAATGCGCACATACTTTCGTATGTTTTCCCGCTTCGGAACGTTGAAATGAATGAATATAATGCTGTGATGCCGCCTTAAATAAATGAAATGATATAGGGCCACTTTCTCGCATTTACAATTGTTATTTCGGGTGTTACACTTAAAACGAGTTCAACAAATCTTCCGATATCCTGTATCATGTTTCGGATGCTGATGAGAGAGGCCTTGCATAATCTCAAAAATAGTAGCCCCATGCTTATAGGCGGGTCTTAGTAGGGGATTGGAGGGCTCCGTTGAACTTCCCCATGAATTTTTTTTCACTCGAGAAGTGCAAAATTTGTTATTTTAGGTGGCGACGAAATGTGGAATTATCGCAGCACAGCGAACAACGATAAATTTCATCATCCTTTAGTTAAACCACTTTTTGTTTCTTTTAACGTTTTCTAAATTTTGCGCCCTAATCGTTTCTCATTAACGGCCAATTAATATTAACTGGTGTGTCTTTTCATCAGAAAATATTCCGCACATAATTTCTCTTTCTCTTATTTTTCTTATTTCCTTTTTATCTCATTTAATGTGGTTTTTTAATGAGATATTTCTTGTCGTTAATCACTGATTATTTGTTTTTTTAATGAATTGAGATGGTAATTTGCTTTCCTTTATACCTGTTTCATCCGAAACAATTAACGGCAATTAAATAATTTTCGTTGAATTTTTCCTTTCTATGGGTACATCAATATGCGGTACAAGCGTATTTTTATTGCCACAAATAAACGGTTGCTCCACGTCATTAATAACGACGTAAGTTTTTGCAAAAACCGCCGATGTACGAACAGCAATTGTGCCTTTTATAGATAGAACACCTACACTCGCACACATATCACTAAGCATTGTCGATGTTCGGTTTACTGTAGGCGGCGTAGAATGGAGTGAGCATTTCGCTCGTTCGAGTTCGGTTTGAGTATGATCGATTGGCTAAAATACTTGATTACTTTGTGCAGATACTGAGTTCTATTCTTCATAGCTGCGCCCATCTATTGAAAGAGATCACTCATGTGAATCCTCATGCAACGCTGCCTTTATTTTTGTTTAATGTGCAATATATTCTTTTGATGGTTAGTCTCGATTCACGTGTCTGTTATTAACACGGCGACAAAAGCGCCGTTGGATATGTGATACGGCCGCATTCGTATTTCGCTTCCATAATTGCAGCGGTATATAGGGCTTCGATTTCGTAAAGTGCACCTTGGAATAACTTATGAACTTCGGTGTTCCTCTAGATTTCCCGTTCAGGTTTTTTGCAAATCACATTTGCTGCTTCATGATATATCCCTGGCCATGTGTCGATTTTTCACATTATTAGAAACATACCATTCCTTTATTTAATATCTTCTAAATGATAGATCAAGAATGTTCACTCTCACTTGTTTCGTTAGAAATCGGCGCTTTTGTCAACATTTTGCTTTACTTCGGCTGTTTGGTTTCCTCTTCTCTTAAATGTTTTTCAGACGTCATTTCCCCTGATGATGTAGGATACGTTGATTATTTTGGTTGTGCCTTCTTCGCCTTATAAAATCGGCAGATCACATGCTTGTTTATTCGCATCTCGCTGTTATGCAGTTTAATTATAGCACTTAATTTAATAACGCTCAATAATATTTTAATTAGCTGTAATTGCTCAAGAACATCTCAAGAGTGAGTGCAACAATGCAATGAGGTTTTGAATTTAAGGCGACAAAGACCGATACAGTTTCCACATCCATCGATGGCTGTACCTCCCCCACGCTGCAATTCACAGCCGTTGCAATCGTCAAGCAGTGAGCATTCGAGTATCGAACAGATTTTCTGTGACGATAGAGGTGATCGTTTATTATCCTTCAGAGTGTGCTATCTTCTTTCATATCTTTATATTGTTCTAACCTTTTTGTTCTATCATGTTGTACTTCATTTGTCCCGTTAATGAAACACATAGAACGTTGTGTTATGAAAGGCTTATCGAGCGTATTTCATAATCTTATCATTTAGTTGAATGCCGTTATGTAAACACCATCGAACGAAAGGGTAATTGCTAAAAAAGTGAACGTTGAAATATTGTTTAAAGCTATTGAAATGGAGCTGCGAAAACCTATTGACATTAAATTTATTGAGTTAACGAGTAAGGTGACCAACCGGTTGTAAAAATGCAAGGAAAAGTACACTATTGCTTAGAAAATAAAATGCTAAGAAGCAGCTGAAAATAATAGCCAATTTTTCCGTTTCACTCTATAGACTGTTTTATTTTAAACAAATATTTTTTTTTGAATGCTTATATCATTTCCAATTTTAGGTCAACTTAAGAGTAAACAAGGAACATCGTCGAGAAGTGAAAAGCGAATGCATAAATCAACAGCCTCTGGAGGTAGTAGTGGCTCGAGTGGAGAGTGGAAACTCGTCAGTGTCTCCGTAAGACCTTTCGTTCAACAAATATCAGTCTTGCAGATAGAAAAGAAAAACCACTGAAAATTTAAATAAAACGTCTCTAATAATTTCAGTTATATTGATAAGTTATGCATCAGTTATCGATAAAGGCTGAATCAAATTCACTTATGAACGTTGCATCGAATCTCTTAATTGATATTCAAATATAGATACAACAATTTATTATATAAACTATGTGTATAAATTGTATAAACTATTTAAAAGATGAGATTTCTGCTGATTGAAATTAGCATCGAATTTGTAGGAAGGAGAAGAAGCATTTGGGATAATGAGCTCTCTGAGTAGAGACAACCAGAGGGCATCGATGGCTAATGTTATACAAAGAAAAGGAATGGACGAAAACATTGCGCATTTCCACGAACCGACTTACAGTCACTGGTACGAGCATGTCAACTATGCGTGGGGCATCCTTGGAGTGAATCTAATGTAGTGTAGGGTGCCATGTACCTCTTCTATTTATATAAAGTACTTCTCAGTAAGAGATTTCCACATAGACGTTTATTGAAAATGAAGTAGGATTCGTGACATTTTTTGTTGCAAAAGATTTGAGGGTTTGGTACCATAGAATCGGTTTTAGGAGGCGAATACCTACTCGATGCTGGTGCAACTCAATCAACAACTACAATTCATCAGTCGACAACTTTATGAGATGGAGACCACCAATACTTTGCAACTTCGACTAATGTATCGAATTGCTAATGAGTCTGCGAAGGTCGGTCGCATGGTGACCATTTATTGGGTACTTTTTTTCGGAAGGGAATTTGCATTTTGCGAAATGTTTTTTCAAGATAACTAAGCAGTTCAAGGTTATATTCGCGTGAATTTGATGTGCTCAGACTTGGTGTAGGAATATTTTTTGAGTGTATGCGTGACAATGTGAACTTTGAGTTCCTTCGAACGGCAATGTGAACTTATCAATCACAACCACGAATCGAATCCTGCTCCCATTTTTTCTTGGAAAAACGTCTCTTAGGCGGTGCATATGGACAGTCGCACGTTTTACTAATGGCTCACATTCAACATTCTAAGCTCTAGTGGTGATTTTTGCATGTATCAAAGACGGACTTTGAATGAGGGGATTGATATTGGCACTGAACGATGGAATAACCACTGGAATGGCAACTCTGTTCTACTCGCCTTTAAAATCCAGCAGTTCAGATCATCATTTTCCTATCAGTTAAGTGATAATGATTATCGTCATGGAATAAATCCTTTATTGCAGGTGAGGAAACGTTCGTGGTTATCTTCGTTGATACCTCCAAATCCCATTCCACTCATCGTCATTCTGCTCGTATGGCCTTTCTTGGTCCTCTGCATAAAAAGATTTTATATCAGGTGAGAAAGCTTTCTAAAATATCACTTCATTCTTTTTTTTTTGCAACGAAACTGATATTCCTTCCGTCTCCTTCCTGATTTATCCTCTTACTGATATCTACACCGATATTTTTTCGAACAGCATTCGCTGATAAGGAATATCCATTTATTTGGAAATCTGTAATTACCCTATTTTCGAAAGTCTTTATGAAATGGAGGGAAGATTTTACTTTTATGAAATAAAACGACATTTCGGTTTTGAATCAAATTCGTTACGATGATAGAGCATCAAGCTCTAGTGATATTGGTGCTGAATTCCTTTAAGCGACTATTAGCCATGAATTATGCCAATTTTTTCCTTACATGACGTTATCTCGCCTTCATATTGACTGTTTTCTTGCAGAGGAAGAAACAAACCGCCAATAAATTTCTATCGATATCTCTGATGGAACACCTTTCGATGAATTCATATGTGCCTCAGTCACTGAAATACGGGCGCCTATTTTATGTCAACGTTGAACTATACCCGATCACAGCATGTCGTATAGCATTCAATACAACTCCTCTCAGTGATCCCTTCATCTGTTACCCTCAAACAACAATCGAGGATATGACTTGTGCCGATGTTTTGCTTTGATTGCAATTTATTCGGTCGTCTCCCTCACTTCAGTTTCATCAAAAATCTCTTGACAATAGTGGATGCGGTGCAGTTCCACACCTATAATATATGTAGGGAAAAACTAGTTGAAAATTTCTATGAGTGAATCCTATTTGGCCTCACAAAATTTCAGCGCTTCACTCTCGGCTTTAGTCGGGAATGCGGAGAAGCGTTTTCGGTCACTACTTAATATGTATAATTGTATTATTCACGCTGATGAACTAAACTACTTTCCTATTTGGCAACACGTGTAGTGCTACTACAGCTGCATAGGAACTGAGGTCACAGCATTGGAATCCCTTAATTTCGGTAATTTTAGGTTTATTTGTGGGTGTTCTTTTGTGGTGCTTTAGGCATAGTGGGGATGCATGTCGAAGGCCCGATTCCCCGAGTCTAAGTGTTTCTCTAAAGCTGAAGTTTCGATTTTTAAATTGCAGTTTTCTGCGCAGCTCTGAGAAATCAACGAAAGAAACCCCGTTTTGCGTGTAGTTTACTAAGCTTCAATAAGCATTGTCTCAAGGTTATATGCCACTGAACGACAATTGGAGAATTAAGTGTTCAAAATTTTTTGAATGTTCTGTCCGAAAGAGGCAAACAATATTTTCCACGTTGTTATATGTTTGCATAACGCTTGCAGCATGATCATGCCGAATCTATTCTGTTCACAATTTATCGACAATAATATACCTATCCCACATACGCTTATAACTCCTCACACTTCAAAGGTCATGTGTGTTTCTGTGATATATGTGCTTACCCAACCAAACAATGAATGAAGTTCAATAACTTGCATCAACAACGAGTTAGAGATAAAACAATTCGCCGGTTAGCCCGTTTACGACGTAAATAATGTCAATCAAATGCACAAAACGATGGCGCTCTATATATAAAACAAAATTTAAAACATAAAAGTTACATAGGCAAAGCAGTAACAACTTAAACGATGCAGAAAAGTCCGTATGAAACAATGAGGAGGAAGTGGTCTGTATAGGGAAGAATGCTCTAAAGAAATGCGCCATCCTCGTAAGTCAGGCTAAGCACACTAGTCAAACGACCACTGGGAAGTTCGAGTACGTGGAAAATTCTCATATTCTGTTCTATGTCGTCAAACTTTTCAAAAATCATCCAATTACGTCTTCAGCATTTTCCCTCTGGTCGTCCTAGGTTCTTGAAATGAGTGAATATTGATGGCCATGAAGATTACTTCCACTTCTCCTTTCCCTCTAGTCAAATCGTCGGAAACAGAATTCATAGTACAAAAAAATAGTACCGACGCGTCAACTGATGTGTGGAAGCTTCAAGTAAAACTGAAGCAGCAAAGAAACTATGAGAGATACATATTGTGAGAAATTTCTGCAACGGAAAGAAGTGAAAGCACAATTCCAATTCGCTTGGGAGCAGATAAAACGAAATTTGTGAAAAGACTCGTGGTGTATTTGTAAATGGAAACATCATGCAACGCATAATTATGAGACCACATGAAGCTACAGTGGTCAAAACCTAACATCATCTCCTTCCACGTTGAGCTAAACTTCATGCCATGCGCAGCTATGAAGGGGGGGAAGGGGGGAGGGGGAGGGGAGGGGTCGTAGAGTCGAGCCTATGGGATGTCCGCATCAAGATAACCTAAGCCGGATGATTCATCACGAAGGTTTTTCTCGATTCTGCAGCCGAGAAGAAAGGCGTGCAGAAAGTAAGATTTCCTTCCCCACTCCCTCCAAATCTTGACAAAAAGCAGATTTTTCTGAGCTTCTGTTATCTTCTCTTGGAAGGGTCTCAAAATGAGTTGCCTCTCAAAAGATCTTTTATTTTAGGGTTAATCTCCAGCTTATCTTAAAAGTTTCCCGCACTTCGCAGTGCCATCCTAAGAAGTGGCAACTCAATACACCTCAAATTTAGCTATAATACATTATAAAAGACTTGTAAATGGCGCTTATCTTGAAATCACTGTAGATCCGTTCAATGAAGTTGATGCAGTCAAAAAAAGTGTTTTCATTTAAGAGCTATCATCAGTATTTTTCACTCACTTCAAAGGCTAGGGAACCACAAAATTATGCATTAAGAACACAAAGCTACAATCATTTTTTACTTCACGAGTACCAGAACGAACTTTTCAAATAATAGTACTCTTCTATAATAAAATTCTGCAGCTTCGAAGCTGCCCCCGTTATCATTTGCAATTTGAAATTTCTTCAATGAATCACCACAAGCCCGCTACAAAGCGCTAAATCATGGAGTTGTCATGGCTGTAGGCTGCGCCGTTCCTGGAATATATCTGGGAAGAAGTTGTCGGTCCTCCTATCTCCTCTTCTCCAAGCTATAATCCTAGCTAAGGAGGAGGGGGGAGGGCAGACGCAAATGAGCATACATATAGATCCCGCTAAATTCTAAAGACGACCTATATGGATATATGTGCACACATGTGAGAGGACAAATTCCTTCCACTTATCATTCCAATGCACGCAATAATAACAAGTGAAATGCATGAAGTTGCTATAATATGAAAATAATTTCATAAGACGGCGATTGGGAGTTTTCATTAGTAAACGACCAACCTCTATAGAACGAACTGTAAAGAGAACAAGAAACGATAGATAATACAACACAGTATAGAATTCTTTGAATGTTTTTGGCGAAAAGTGAATGCGTTAAGCGAATCTGTGAACATCGTTCAGATGAAGCTGAGTGCCTTCAAGCATCCCTTCAACAACTTTTGCGTCGATGCCTGCATACGACCAATAAGCAAACATGCCGATCCTTGTCAGATCCTTATCATCTTAGCATCGATAAGCTAAATATGAAGCACACGACGTCTTCATTATTCACACAATGAGAGTTTGTACATTCCGATGCTCCACTCTTTCCTTCATCTCCCAATACTGAGGAAATAACGAAAGAAAATCGAGACAATTACAGTTGAGGACGCGGTTGCTCACAATCTCGTCCGCTTTGATCAGCTATTTCAATCTCTTCTTTTATTGCTCGATTCCGCATATCTTCGGGGAAAAGCAAAATGCGCCCTTCATAGTCGCGTCCCATGCTCAAGTGAGTCGCATCCGTCCCCTTTTCATGTTCCAGTTCTTCTCTTTCATCGAATTCATCTAAAAATATAAAGATACCCAATATGGCTGATTCGCTGCAAAACACAATGAATGCCTCTCTTCAGAATCTCACTTCAAGAACGTGACATCAATTCGCTTCGACAGTTCACCAACTTCCCGAAGAAAAACATCACCACAATCAATTCACAACTTTCCATAGATCCAACCAATATTTCAGACTGTCTAAAAATAGAAGGAAACTTCATCTAAACATTTTTCAAAATAGGGATAAAACTGTAGGTTGCAATTCTTTGTGGCCCTGAAAATGGTTGCTTCTGTGGTGTGGAAGTTACTATCCCACGGACCCCATCTCGGGTCATATGGTATTCCACAATAAATTCTTCTAAAGCAACCCCTAAACTAGAACATAGACTGGAAGATGTGACGACGTCTTGGAGTTCCTATCTCACTGGCACACTCAAATTTAAAAGCAGTTGCGTTAGCAAGTCGCGTGTTCATCTGCGACGAAAATGAAGATTTCAGGTACAGCAGTCAACCTTGTATCGCATAATTTAGTTAACAGCTTAAGTAATGATACAGTACGGTGAAATTTAAGATATGGTCAACCGTTCATAATAAATTTCATTATTTATACTGTCTTCTCTAAAACGCATTTTTGAGTTTTTTCTTCCACTTTGAAAGAATTTGCAATACGACTTTTCTCTACAACACGATTCACAAACTTGAAAGTGACAATCCACCTCAAGTCCCTCATCGCTGCATGACAATATCAACATGAATTCGACGAAATTTCTTCTCTCTCTCCTCCCTCCCCCCCNCCCCCCCCCCCCCCCCCCTCCCCTAATCTGCGAAATACACATATATTCTCCAAAAAAAGAAAAAACACATCAAAAGGAACAATTATCCAAATACATCAGCAAATGGCTTGTGATGGAAAGGATGGAAACACATGATAAACGAATGAAGCGATAACCTTTAGGCGAAAGTATTCTCCATCCTCCATAGGCATCGCCTTTGCAGTTCTTAACATCATAACTATCCTCGTCGTCATCATCGTCACTTCGCATATCAAAGTCATCCCCGTTTGGCGATTCTTAAATCAAACTTATTATTCTCTACGTCTACTGACATAGTATATCTTGTTATGCTATGTGTAAAAAGCATGTTTTCTAGTTAAACTGAACCTAAATTCACGAGAAAGAAAAAAGGCTAAAACGAAACGTTAATGTGATTTCCGTGTGTGCAGATGACGAGGTAAGATAACCGAACAGATAATCAGATAACCGCACTAAGGGAATCGCACACGTATATAAAAGTTTTGAAAAAGCTGATCGACTGAAAAAAAACCTTTTATTTACCACCTCAATAACGAATCGCTGTCTTCATCTCAGTAAACATCGTCCCAATACCATCACAACAACCAAACGGGTCATATCAACAACAAAAAACAAACACCATCAACCACATTGTCTGAACAAAGAGGAATCAAATAAAACCGTTTTTAAAGGTAAAAAGAAGTGTTGATTCGTAGAAAGGAATTCCGATCAGATCAGTCAATGGTACTTCACATTTTGAGAAGCCAAAAATTTCATTTAAATGTCATGCCTTTATTCCTTCATACTACGGAATGATGGTAAGAAGGAAACCAAATCCAACCAGTTAGAGAATTTTCGAATGAGGACTACTGAATACTGAAGAAACTCTAAAAACTATTCAACGTCATGAACTCCAAGAATCCGCTCAATGAATCCACGATAAGATTCTACCTGATGCATCGTAATCACTGTCACTGTCCAATATTATGACGTCATCCGATGATGATGTCCCATCGATGTGGAAATATTGCGCCATCAATTCTGATTTGACGTCCAAAAACTTTTCTTGCTTAATGCGCATCTCTAAAAACCTTTTTTTTTCTCAAGAGATTTCAAATTCGCCCACAAAAGATTAACAAATGAATTTAGGGATTTCCTCTAAAATTTCCCCAACGGTTCCCCCCTCCGATTTTCACTTTGTTTAAAATACGATAAGTATCGCCTAGGTCTACTTGCCTACAAATTATGCTCAAATAAAATATGATCGCCATATTTGAAGGTTTATTCGTCACTGCAAACATTTGCCAATAAAAATTTTCGTCACTATTTTGAGTTGTGAAAAGAATGCTAAAAAGCAGCACTATGCAAATTTTAATGCTCTAATGGCCTCAATAACGTTCTAAATCACCCATCGAGAGCAATGCCATCAACTGCTCGAATGACCGAACATCTAAACTTTTTTAACCGTTGTTCTAGATTTCACAGACAAGTGAAAGTATTCCTGTCATCGATGTCTCATCTATTACCACTCAACACTAACTATCGAATGTTTGCCAATAGTAGCAATCAATCGACAATGCTCATATCCATCAAACTGCAACCAATCCATCAAAATTCACCATCAAATAACGAAGTAATTAAACATACCAAAATAAAAGCCGTTGTTCTCATCGTTCTGTTCGTTTTTCACATCACATATTTTAATTTTCTCATCAACAAAAGAATTGCCTTCTTCAATCATCGCTAAAAAAGAAAATCCTTTCTATGGAACCCATTACGCTGAACACTTAAAATATATTAAGATCGAAGTGGTACAAGAAAAATGCATTTAGTATCAATTATTCAAGACGATCAATATTCAAGATAGGCGACAAATATTTGATCTCAAGATGGACAGCATCGGATCCAATCCTTGCCTCCGAAGCACTTCACTCAATGACAACAAATTAGCAGCAAGTATTAAGTGAACCCCATAAAATTGCGGCTGTGATCCGCTCAAAGACACGGCCAACCAGTAGCTTTTATTTGTCTTCGTCATGTTGTCTTAACTCTCTTAATGGAAACTCAAATAGGAACAGAAAAATACTGCCCTTAGTTTTATCTATCCACACCTTCAAAAATCCCCTTCATTCAGGCTAAAGCATTTTTTTTAAATCATTGGCGTTAAGTATAACAAATATTTTGAAAAGTACGGAAATGAAACTCAAATGAAGCCAAAAAAAATTCGATCGTTAATCAGACAATATCGATCATGAATAGTGATCACAAACCAATCAATGAATACTAATCGTAAATCGATCAATATCGATCACCGATCGTCGAATATTGAAAAGATTCTCGTTGGAACTTTCAAAAAACCCCCCCCCCCCCCTTCGGGAAACAAGAAAATGTTTGCAACCGAAACTAAGAAAAGTGGTCATCTTCCTCTGCCACCTCCACCTTATTAAATTGCAACATCACTTAAACTGGACCTTCCAGTCAACGATTGACAAACTGTTGTTCATTCCATCAGAATTAGCTCCCAAGTAAGCAAATAGTTAAACAAATCTATGTGGTTAATTCCTCATTAAAACCGAAATTAAAAAGGATATTCCCTTACGTGAAGTATTCATTGTGCTGGCATGTGAATCCCCACTATCAATACGATAGAGTTTCAGAATACGATCTTCCAAGCGGGTCATATTCCTTCCTTCTGCCAATCCTGCCTAAAGACCAATGAAAAACTAGGAATATTTCAACTTATACAGAATGAAAAATCAACTTTCGATGCTCAAAGACGATTTCACACTGCTAAATGGAACTCAATTTTACAGGAAAGCACGCCATGGAAAGTGGCACAACATGCGTTCTTTGCAAAACAACTCACCGAAGTAAATTGGGTTGCAAAAAAAAAAGACTTTATTGCATAATTAACAGTCTAGAAGTTTGAACTAGAGATAACTGAATGCGCTGCAAATTGCATAAATAAAAAGAAATAAGTTAGAGATAAAGACGACATTAATGAATCAATAAATGATAGATATTAATCCTCTCCAGAACAAAAAACTTATCGCATAGGTTCATGTTCTCTATGATCAAAGATTGCTAAGCAAGAAAAGTACATAAAAGAGCTGCTACTAGCAAAAATACGATACCTTAGCGATTGAGAGAAGAACGCCGAATATCTGAGCGCAATTTCTGACGATGAACTTTTGAGTGACTTGATCCAGTCCCATATCTTGTGCAACTTTTTCCACTTTAATGCGTTGACACTTGTCATCGAGGTCGGCGAAAGAGGCTTCCGATCGCTCCAAATAACCCAACAGAGCGAATAGCTTCCTCGCAAACGACCTACCGAGCTTCATCCGTTCAATAAACAAATCTTCATCGTATAATTCCATCACAACGGATTCGAATTCATCCATCACCCAATTATCACCTCTTTCGTCGCATATCTTCTTCTTTTTCTTAAATAAACATCATACCTCTCCCTCTTCACTCACGCCAAACGACTTTGAGAAAGCAAACGAATTATAGCCAGGATTCATAAACTAGAGGATACCGAAACAACAGCAAAATTGTAAACTGTAAGCAAATGGACAGCATTAACGCTGGTCTCAAACAAGAACGGGATGTTGTTTAGTCATAATCTTAGTCCATATGGTGATAAGTTGAACCGGGTCCAAGTCCTGGTCGAACATCGATAACCTGATTGGTATGGGGACCACGGCCGCAATTCTGGCTCCAGTCTGTAGGAGACATGATTTAACCCCATATATATA
>JAARMF010000819.1:1904-23717 GCA_022844705.1 Toxascaris leonina | reverse complement strand
CGATTTATTATCGTGATTTAAAGGAATTGTAACAAGCAAATCGCTTCCATATCAGTCGACGTTTCATAATAATGAACAATTCATAATGCCTTAGAGAAATCTGTTGGATTGTTAAAGAATAACCGAACAAATACAAGTTTTGTGCGAAAACGATCGACGTTCCATCACAACAATAAGCTATGAGGGAATACAGGAAATGGCAAAAAGGGTGGCTGGCAGTACGCCTTCAATGCCGTTTATAGGCAGGCCTCGCAACAGTTGTTAGTGGGCCGTTCACCTCTCACGAACGAATAAGGCCGGGAGGACATTCATGTAACGGTCAAAAGAACTACTTCAGCTTTCCAATTAAATGATGCCCATAGCTAATTCCTACTGAGAAAAAGATTTCCAATACTCTTCTCTGTCTCTATTTTTTTTCTTTCTCATTCGTCTTTCGTACATTTACCATCACAAAAGTAATTTTCCTTATGTAAATAATTCTTTCCATGCATTTGGTTTTTCGCAACTAGCGGGCATCGAACAACTAAGTAAGTACCTGATGAAAAGCAGCGTATTGGTCGCATTGAGAGCCACCCACCAACAAGTGGTAAACGTTGAAGAGCGAGGGCGTTGTCCGTTCGAGGGTCTCTGGGTGGTTGTTCTATTAAGTCTTCCGGGTCGTCGTATTATTTGCTTTGTTAACACAATAAGCACGAAGATTTCGTTTTATTTACACTGCCTGCCGAGTGTTGGCTTCCTGCGAATAAGAGTTGCTTACACGTTCTCATCACTCACTCTTCAATGAACATACTATTTGCTGTTCTTTTTTTCGGTAAGGCAAAAAACTGCCGAATGGGATTGAAGTGTATCATTTGGGAGTGCAAATTTTGGGGGTATTTTCGAGCAAGTTAAGGATGGATGATAAGCTTGTTCTTTGAAATCGTTTCCGCCGAAAAAGTGGACGATTTATGAGCTATATGAATCAAATAGAGTCTGATGAGAAACAATCTTGCACGCTGATCATATCTGAAAGTAAACACTGCTAAGCACATTCAGTTTTAAGAAAGGCAAAAACTGTTCAGTAAATATGAACGAAAGCGATGGATGAAATGAATGAAGCAGCTCAAGCCTTTGAAATTAACGAAAAATTGGGAAAGTTTGCCAAATGATTGGCACAGATTGCACTTCTGCAGTTGCCATCGGATCAAAACTGCAAACAAGGAATAAGCCATTCACGATGCTGTATTCAAATTTTATCTCAATCTCCTGTAAATATGTTCACTTGTCCATCCAATTCCTACAAACTTCTAGCCTCTAAAGCAAATGCATCTTTTCTCGAAGTTGATGTCTCACTCATCTCTGCAAAGGCGAATTCCGAAAGTGAATAACCAGTACAGTGTTGTTGTTAATGCACAAAGAACAAAGTCCACTCGCTTCACAGCATACTACAACACCAAACACTGCACGTGCTTGGCGAAGCCTGCTCGGGCACAGACGACCGATGTTAGCTGAAATCACTGCCTCGTTACCGTCATCGCAGAGTGAATACTTCGGAACCTGGCTGATTAGCAATATCTGCGACTTTCTCATCAATCATCTTCGGACATTAAAGCTCGCATGCAAATTCAGTTATCGCTACCACAGATTGGCCCGACCATCTAAGAATTGGACATCGTGTGTAAAGACCAGGATTACGACGGCCAGTTTCCGCATAGACGTCCTCTTTGAGGGCAGAGGGGGAAGCGAGAAGAGGTGAGGGGGGAGGGAGGGGGGGGATGGCACTTCTCGTTTCTGCAGAGCTATTTAGCAGTTTTTTTCATGTAGTGGCACACCTTGCGCCCCTATAGTGAATCTCTCCAAGGACGGTGTTTTCATTCACGCAAGGCCTGCGCGAAAGTTTAATGTCAATACATCTGCAGACGCTGGTTATCAGAGTGAAGATGGAATTGGGAGATTGTGGTTACCTGATATTCTGGGAAGCTTACTTCTGTGGTTACCTGGTATTCTGGGAAGCTTGCTTCCGAATAAGCGTCTTAGCCTCGCATCTCCCAATCTGCGTTTAAAAAATTTCGTTAAATGGAGGAAGCTATTCGAAGCTAAGGAATCTATCCCTCTTCAAAAGAAGGAAGCTATTCGCTCATAGGGTATTACTGCCTAATATGCTGCTTATCGTAACATTTTCGATGCGAAATCTCATTGGGTTGGAGAATTTGTTCTCCAGAGAGAATTTCTTGCCTCAGCATTTGAAACCTTTTCGGACCATTATTAGTCTGGAAGAGAGAAGTTTATATTCCGTTTTTAAGGAAAACGTAATTAAAAAGTCTCAGATTTTTGAACGGGATTGCAAGGATTTTCTCGACTTCTCAAGTACAATGGCTCATCAGATGAGGCTTCTTCAAGTTACAGCGGTTTGCTCATATATGATTGGAAAGCTTTTTTGGAGATGATGCTACGTCCAGTTGGAACATTTGGAGATCTATGCAAAGTCCTGCCTAAACTGAAGGATAGACTTGGAGAGGGGAAAACGCATAAGTGAGTTCGATTGCCCTATGAAATCCAAATCGAGGAAATCCGAATCTGCTAATTCCTGGAAATGGAGCTCCTCGAGGTTCTTTAAAAGCTATGACNGTTCTTTAAAAGCCATGACTTCATAAAACGTTTGCACATGCACTACGATCATCTCAAGAGAGTATTATTGGATGCGCTGAAATATTTGCAGCTTCAGGTTATGTGTGAATAAGTATTACATATTGACACTGAATTACTCTGAGAAGCATTCCTACGAAATACGTACAGTAGAATTAATGCAAATAATGAAACGTTCAAACATTTGCATATGGCAACGTTGCAAAATAAGGTGGGAAATAATATTTATGAGCGTAACACAACATCAGCTGTGAAGGTCGTCACACATAATGGAGATGCACGAGGAGCAGATGTGAAGCACGATGTTTTCCGCAACAATGGGTTTGGTCGATCGCCTCTGTGCAATCGCGCTCATTGTCACTGCTGTAAGGAGTCCCTCTCTCTCCTTCCTCGGTTCCTAACGAGTTTGCGTTATTGTGCATGTGACAGTTCGGCGACGAGTGCATCGGTACACAATGCACAAATCGGCGGGATGCACATATTTCATATGTGGAACAAGTCCACTGAGCCGTTTTCAAAGGGCATACCACCGGCACAAGAGAGAGTCAAAATTCTTCAACGAGAATTCCGAAACAACGTTATCTTTTCCGATTTTTACTCCATTGATTTTATCAGCAAGTCACCATTCTGAAGATTTGATTAATTAGTTTGCCACAGGGGTGAAGAGAGGACTTATATAATAAAATCCAGTATAATTTCTTAAAGCGTAGAATTCTATTTCTTGCAGGAATGCTATGTCGAATTATTTGGGATGGTTGCATCACACGGGACGTGTTGGAAATATGGATGGGAAATTCACTAATTTATTCCAAGAAAACAAGATCAGAGTTGTTCATTTAATTGCTCTTGACGATTTTATGGGACCACCTTGTAGACCACCCATTATTGCGTGAAATAATCTCCAACTACTGCCGCACACAATCACTTTGCAAGCTCTTTTCAAACCTTCAACATTGTTTCAGCCTTATGCGCTTCATCATTTTGAACGTTCTAGAGCGATTCAGATGGAATTCTCCAACGATTCGAGAACGCATTGATCGTAAATTTTTCCGAAATTCTTATTGAATTTTCTACTAATTTGCAAAAATAAAAGTAAAGGCAGCATGCGGCATCAGAAGACTTTTGTGTCGCGTCGTAGTTTCAATTTATAAGTCGGAAGAACGGCCGCCATAAAAACCAAGGATTTAACCTGATGTGCAGAATTAACTTCCGTGGTTAGCTTTTGTCTTGTCGACGCTGGTATGGAGTATTTAATTGCTTAGTGCCCTTTTGCATTTCGCTTTGCTTCAGAGGATCTTTTCCGACGTTTTCTTTCCATCATTCTGCAGACGACGTTAGGTTCAACTGTCGTTTGTCAAGTCATTACTTTCTGTAGACCTTCTTTTAATGATCTTAAGTTTTTATTGGAAATGTACAATGTGGTACAAAAGTGGCGCTGAATATTTATGGAATGTCACGTAAGTACGAGGTGCTCGAAGCAGATGAAGCAACTGAAGTCTTCTTGAGAGGTGAAGGGGATGGTTCGCTCACCATCGATAGTCGCTTAGTTGGCGGACTGTGTCCTGTAAAGCTCTTTTGAAAGAATTAGCCGCTAGTGGAGTGCAAATGCTTTGATGTGGTGATAGAAACGATGGAAAGGAAAGGGTTTGGCGTTCTTTTATGTAATGTATTAAAAACACAAGATAAAATTGAAGTTGAGCGAGATTCTTTTGTGATACAGCACCGATGATGTAGTTGTAACGCTCGTTAGTGTGACCTCACATTGGAATCTATTTCACGAGTGTTGTTGATTCTTTAAATGACAGCAGAATTTGATATCAGAAGATTCGTTATGGACGTTTACCAGCAGAAGTAGCGATGTCCTGCCTGCAATGGTGGTGGTGATGGTGGTGTCTACAGTGTGGTCTACCCGCTCGTTTCTCAGAAGCTGACTCTAGGGGCGCGCTGTTGGTCCTCCTTGCTTCTTCGCCTGAATAATTGTCCTGCTTGTTTCGCCCTTTTGCGTCTTGAGATGCTCGCTTTCTGGCTCCACCTGGCAAATTACTCGCTGAAATCATCTAAGAACACTTTATCGAATAGTTTCTTCGTAGTCGTTGATTCAAATAACGAGGCGGCCAGATTCTCTCTATCTGCTTTATTCGCTCATTGGAACTCTGAAATATTTGTAACCCGATTGAAGCTGTTACAATCGTGTTAAATGCAGCCGCATGGACTCCTAGTCATCAGAACAGTATGCAATACACGCACGCGAAAGTTTCTCACAAGGACGGATTGAGTCAAAAATCCCAAATTGCCAGAACAATCGCGTCCTCTCAACGGTCATTGAAACATCCATGCCATGCATGAGGCAACTCCGTCTCAGAATATGGACAACGTCTGACGAGCGCTGGAAGTCGCAGTTTTTTGTACGGCCAAGAAATTTCAACAGCTTCGTCCTTGACGAGGGTGTTCGTTTGTCAATCGAAGTCTCAACCGATTCGTTTGCAACTTGACTGATTGTAGCACTGTCGCTCGAATGCTTATCTTTTTAAATGGTCCATAATTTGATTCTCGTTGCGAGCAGCTTCTGATATGTATCCTTCAGAAGTTATCACTCTGTGCGTTCGTGGAATCAAAAATCGGGCTATCGTGCAGACATTGGAAAGATGCTGAGAAACAGCGCGTCTAGCAGATTACTTTCTCTAGATTTTTTAGTAACAAAATGACTCTCACTTCATATAATAAATGAAAGCTAGCCGGAAACTTTTCTGCAAAGGATAGCGAAGCGAAGCGATCATTTCCAAGAGAGGTGAGAGGTAAAGGGGATCCGATGAGACCAGAACTGAACGTGATGGAGATTTCTTGACGTTGGCGATTTTGGACAAAAATTGACGTCTGTCGGCGTCTTCCCTTTCCCATTATTGGATCTTCCAGGGGTGGAAGGAATCGTTGGAACCCCCAACCACTTCCCTTCCTCACGCTGATATGTAAATGAACCGCAATGATACCTCTCCATCTTGCTGACTCTCGAGTATGGATCGAATAATTTTTGTAACTCTATAAGAAAGATTCTTACTCGAGAATCCTTCCCCAGAATCCACAAATCTAATCGATGTGTTGCCGTGAGCCATGCTATCTTCAAATACAAGATAATACTTCTTCGGATTGTTTGGCTTGTTTAAATCCTTCTGATCCTAAAATAGTATAAGCAGTTTCACTAAGCACTTACGCTGTGTTGTGTTCCTTTCGGCTTTCGATTTCTGCGACATTGCTGAATCGGATGTTTTGTGGTGTGGTGACTGCGATTGTATCGAACGTTCAGCTAATTGCATATCTATGCCCACATTTGGGATCTCGTCTTTCCTCGTTACCTGCAGCATAATTCATCAGGAGGGAGATGAGAGATTTCAGACTACAGGTGAACGGGATATGTTTTTTACTTTTATTGTTTGGTATTTGAAAGGTGCCTGTTCATGCAGCAAATAGTTACACGCATCACGAAGCATGAGGTCTTGAAAGATGTTTCTTGAGTTGATTATTCTGCATTCCAAGATAGCGGAAAAAAGCATCTGATTATATGCTGTAGCAGAAGTAGACGAATCAATGAGTAACTGCTACTGAATTACAGAGCGGAAAGAAAGGACGAAGAAACTTGCGCAGAAGAGAAACGTTTTCGGTCATTTATAATTTCAGGTAAAATTAGACGAACGACGATGAGCGTAGAGCCATCGGTTGCCGATGTAATTCCAAGTCCAGGATAAAGCTTAGCCAGAATCCAGAACATTGCTGTATTTCAGGCAAATGGTATGGCAGTAACCTCGGTTATTCTTGCGATATAAGTGCAATATAACTGCTACTGCTGTTAATGTGACTATACTTTTTGGTCATATTTCCAGACAGAGTCGTCGAAGCGTACCGGATTCTCAAACAGATAAACTGCGTTTGTCTTTATGGCTTCAGGAGATTGTCCTACTAAAAGGACCACCGAAGTAAAGCTGCTATCCGTTCACTGCCATTCGAGTTCGCGAAGTTCTGCAATGAATATAAATACTCGAGAATTGAGAATTCGATAAAAAGTTCACTTCGGTGCGTTCGTATGTTATCGATGCCGACTTTGCGACATCAGGTATTGTCGCCACCGTTGCCTTCGACTTAGCCAGCTGGAGCTGAGTCAATTTCGAGATTTCTCTGGTCGATCCAGGCGGAAGATTTCGCTCTGTGATATTCACAATCTCCTGAAGAGGTTCTTCGGGAAATGGAATCAATTTTTCGCTGTTGTTTGGTAGATTCCATTGCACATGAGCTGTAGGTTTGTCACGCTTCTTCTTCCAATGATTTCCCTCATCGTACTGCCCTTTGTACTGAAATGTTTGATATTACATTTGCACAGTAGTGATGGATCGATGAAAACTCCGGTAGGAAGGCTATCGAAACGCAGAGACAGAGTCAACGCATAACCAATCAGCCATCGAGTTTGCAGGCTCTACGCAACACATGCAGAGCATATTGTCGTCCCTTTGGGCAGCAGTGCACAAGTTCAGACTATTGTTGGATATCAAATGGGACTCAATAAAAGATGCTTCACGCCTGATTTGCTTTTAGCATACGGCAATGTGGTAAAATATCATCGAAATAATGACTGCGTCGTCGTAAGAGCAAGGACGACGTTCACAATACCTCGGACTGCTACGACAAGTAATATGATAATGACCTCTCGATGAATGTCTGCTCCTCATGGATATATGGATGAGAACTGGCGATGGTTTAGTACGTTTGAAAGGTTTAGCTGCAAGAGTAGGACGGTCAAATTCGGAGAAGGGTGAATGGAGATATGTGAACAGGTGGAATTGAATAACGGTTACTTGTTGGAAGCCACCACCCCAACTTGTGCTTCTCCACAGTCCATTCTGTTTTGCGTTTCGCACTCGTTCGCTGCACTCTTCAAACTGGCGTAAGCGACGCAAGCGTGCGTTCTTCAGGGCCTGTAAAAAAGTTGCTCATAAGAAACCTCTCGAAATAATTCTGTGCTATTTTTCCAAGGGAAGAGAAGACAAACAAGACCTGCGCAACCTCATGCACAATATGAGAGCACAAAGTCGAGCCAGTGATTAGTGGACTGTAGAGAGAAAGCAGTGAACTACCAATATTTTTGCAGTTTGTATCCGCTCAAGAATTTTGTAGGAAGAACTGGTTTGAGCATGCTGGAAGAGCATACATGCCACGTATTACGGACGGACAGGTGGATGAGCATGTGTTATTTTATATTGTAGGAGACAGGAAACAACAATTCAGGCTGAATAATGATCTTCGCTCAGTCCTTATCGTCTCGAAATATGGCATCTGCTGATTCTTTCGGAATAACTGAATTTTAAGCACTTTTAAAGACAAAAAGCTTATATATTTGCAGAATAGAGGAGTGCGCATTGTTTTGTAAGGTGCTTGAGGAGATGCCGCATCCATGCGCATATATGTCGGTGTTTGTCTGCCTGTTCATCCGGTAATTTAACTCGAAACCACCCAGGCTAGAGCCACGAAATTCGATGGATGTACTGCACATCACAGTAAAGCCCTTTCTATCAACATTCAAGCCCGTTGGTCGAGTTAGAGATCAATTAAAGACATCAAAAGACATCCGTGGATTAGCACGCTTTCTGCGACCGATTTATTTAGTACCAGTTGTTGGCAGAAAAAGAGTAAGCCCTTCGCAGAAAATTGGTAGCGGTAGTTGGGGCGATTGAGATATGAGTGCGCTCCCTCATTTATTGACAGTGCATGAGACCAGCTGGTCCCCGCTAGTGGATTCGAAAAAGCTGATATCCTCGTTCCTCCAGCCTCACCTACTTATTTCCTATTGAATCTTTCAAATCCAAATTTAGATTATCACATGAGTAACTGAATTTGGTATAGCATCAAACGGCATCCGTAAGAGTTGATGCTGGGAACAGTAAGCTGAACAATTTGCCCACAGATGATAAAATATGTGCACCGATGCATTTATCTCTTATCTGACCCGACCGCACGTGCACTTCTTCCGCAAAAAGTCGTTCTTTGAACTTAACCAGTGCAAAATGTGTGTAAACGTTAGGCGCGTTTGTAACTGTCCGCAGCACATTTCGAGGTTGATGGATTGTCTTGAAAGATAACATAGGTGCATTATTGATGCAAATTACAAAAACAAATTTCTCAGTTCTCGCTTCAGCTGTTCTCGAGTTGAAGGCACTAGACAGACAGGCACAGACGCACATACATGGGCAATATACGTAGCGCCTTTTGAGCATAAATTTGCAGTGCCGTGTAGAATGTTTAGCGTTGCTGATATCTTTTTATACTTCGTCCATAGCAGCAACCATTCGCACAAAACTCCAGAACACATGAAGCTGCACTGCGAAAAGTTCACGAGATGTATATATAATGTCCGCATCCAGACCTTTATGCTCACGTGCTGTACCTGCCAATATTTGCTTTTTTTCCTACTCTACTTTGCTCTTTATCTGTTTACACGAGAGTAGTAGTTCGTAGGCGGATTGCTGTCATCGCCATTCAGGAACCAATTTGTCGCCCACTCTGTTTGTTCAAAAAACGGTCACGTGCTCTTATTGACTCCAACACAGTGCAATGCTTCAGCAAGTTTTGCTTTAACGTCAATAAGCTTTATCCCACCTAATGGACAAGAACAGAATTGAATGAGATCAGGCCAGAGCATGGAAAAGAATAGTTCTGACTGCCATATTTGTTTTTGTCATGCGATTTTTTCTGGTTTGAATTCTCAAGGCACATTATGGAGGTTGCGTCCATGAGCTTAGGTGTACGTGAATCATCCTTCCTGGGGTGTTCGAACTTGATAATCGCTGAAGATTAGGTTATGAAACTTGGTTGAAATGATCGCTATATATCTCTATATTGCTGGACGACACTTGATACGAAATTTCATTTTGATCCATCGATCTTGGATGCAGTTGTGCACACAGTGTGCTATAGGTCACAGGTTCGCAGGTCATATAAAGAAGTGAAGAGCATAAGTAGTTCTATTGATCACGCCAGCGGCCATCCCAATTTCTATGACAAATGAATTCAAATCTTGAAGCGCTTCGCTTTTTCGAATTTGGAAAATCGAATCAAAAACTGTTGTATGGAGTCATCAAGTAATATACCTTGTGCGCACACAGCAGCAACCTGAATGATGAACCGAGTGGGGGGTTGAAGCGTTGTAGCCCCTCTTCACTTTCACGTCCCCTTCAGCACTCCATTATTTTATTTCATTCTTTCTCAAAAGCCACCGAAGCGATTTCTGCCGTTCCTCTAGGACAACTTTCGAACTCATCTTCGATATGAATGCAGCAAAATATGCAAACAAAAATAAGCACCATATTACTTTATTTTAGCTACATTTTCCAGCAAAGACTGCTGAACTCAAAAACATCAGGTTTCCATCCGTCATTGGACTGCAAAAAAAAGTTGTTCACCTGTAAGTATAAGCAGCACTTTATGACGACGAAGAAAAGATAGAACTGGAAAGCTGCCAATATGAGAAGAAGAGTGGCTAGCCACATTCGTTCCAGCATTGACTGCAGCTGAAGAAAGCTTCAGACAATGTAGTAGACATCGAGATTTTTAGTTTGAGTTATCCAGTGAGAGGACTCATTTGTTTGAATGCAGCATCGTCGTTAAAAGATCAGCAAATAATTGAAGCTATATCTGCAGACGCGATCCGAGCCAACGATCTAATTCGTGCACAAAATGACTCACAATTTTTGTGTCCTTTCCCTCCTTTCTTCTTTAGACTTTTAGCAAATAAAATATGTACTGCTGTAGAGAAGGGAGAGGGAGGAGCAGGACTTTTCAATACTCAAACGCCTTTTCTGGAAGAATCGATAACAAAGGAAAACAAATTATGTTCACTGAAAAAATGTTTTATCAGCTTCCTCCACTTATCGCATTTTGAGAATTCAGTCACGATGCTTTGTGTGAAATGGAAAATGTTTTTTCCTTTTTCTTTTCTCTAGCATTATTTCAGAACTGAAGACTCTTTCCCAAAAAGTATACACTGTTAGGTTGTATAGTTCAAAGTTAAGAAGCTTCCAAAATAGCTTCACAGCAACAGTTTTAATTGCTCCTCAACTGTCACAATGAACATAAGAAATAGCAGCAAAAAAAAATTGATTCGCCCAGCTTTACACGAAATGGCGTATATTTGGGTTTGTGTAAATGAGCTTTCGCGGGACTGCTGTCTTGTTTAGGGATCTACATCAGTCTGCATGTGGAAAAAGATGAAGGAAAGAGACCATCAAAATTAGTCTCAATTCCGGAATTCCAAATGTCAGTCGCTGATTTCATTCCAGCGCTTTCTGGCAGGTTGCAACCTTTGAAAATGAGTACCTATGATTTTGAGGGATTGCATATTCCAGATTTGGCACCCTCTTCATCGTAACGGTTTTGGTGATTTCGTCGATCTTGTCTCGACCATAAGGAATTTATAAATACACCTATGAACTGAATGCTAAATTCCTACTTTAATAGTCCCCTTGATTCCAATAGGAAGTATTGGAAGCACTAATGGACGAATTATTACGGTGTTAGTACATCGATGTGTTGTTGTTGTTGAAAGAATGCCCAATAGGAGCTCAAAGATTGGTTTGGATATATGTCACGTGCCGGGTTCTGTTGGGTTCCACTTATTCAGAAAACACTGATGCGAAGCAGATCAGTTCGCTGCAACATCGCTCTGCTAAAAGCCTCAGTAGCTGCAATTATTTGGATGTTCTTGCAAGAGTTAAACTCCTACTGTGAAATGCTTGCACTCTCTGTGGGATAGTATTGCTATTTACCTCACTATTTCAATATATCCAAAAGCCGAAAACATAAGCATGGGAAGCTTATCGTCATTTTCTACCGATTTCAACGACATACAAGACACTAATGTTTCTCGTTGTTTAAGCCATAAGATGTGAGTGGTCGCAACACTGCAACATTTCGGAGCAAATTCAGAATTGGCAGCGTTTCCAAGTTGCGACGTTGTTTCGATGTATTACGTCTATGCATTCGAATGTCGAAATCATAGTATATCTGAAGTAATGGAATGCGATTTTCTTTTCATCGCACTACACATTTTGTTGCAATGAAGTGATAACAGATTGGTGTGCTATTGTTAAATGTTGCAAATGATGCTATAATCGATGAGATTGTGAGGCGGCAATGAACATTTAGAAGAGATGAAGGCATGCTTATTGGCGCTCTGCCAAGATGGTGATACGGTGCAACAATAATGTGCAGAATTTGACTGCTATGTGCTGCCCAAGTTGATTATTTTGATGTTCTCAATGAAGCGACAAGGCACATGGCGTTGATGGTTACTGTGCTGAGGAGACAGAATGACATCAACAAGCTTACCCTAAATTCGTTGTTTTGTACGTACAAATCACCGTAAAAATAGCTCCACGCATAAAGAAAGAAGTAAGCGAGTGAGAAGACGAGACAGATTGCTTGCACGATAAGATGTGGCAACACCATCGTTGTAGACTTCTTAATAATACCAATGAACAACAGCAGTACCTGAAAATCACTTGATAGGGACACATGAAACAAGTGGCGCACAGCACTCGAATACTTAGTAGGGATTTGCCTTCTTGGCACAACTGCAATGTTCTGAAAGCGCTATCGATAAACCTCTTAACAGTCATTTACTTGCAAATCGACCGATAAATATCTTCAGGAATAAAAGATTTGCATAAAAATGGAAGCGGTCAACTTACACATAAGAATATGAGTGTCAGCAGTAGAGCAAGAACATAGTCTCCAGCAAGCGTCCAATCGAAATGAGAAAAGTTCCTTAGAAGGCAGTCCTCAAAGAGCCTTAAAAAAGTTTTTCGTCACACTTGTTTCAACAACTCGTATAGTCTGGACAAATCGACGTACACCATGCAGCCAACAATGGTTCTTCATTTCGATTCCGGTGATTTCCCAGCAATGCCAATCATAGAGTTTGCCTTATCATTCAGTTACACGAAACTGTTCGCATCGTTGTTTTGTAATCCTTTCTTTTCTATATCTTCTTGTACTAATCGTCCTTGATTTGTGGACAACTCTAGCATTGATTACGACGAATAACACTCATATTTCGTGCGAATGCATAACGCAAACACGAAAAGCACACAAGCCACGCCTACCACATACTGTCAGCTTCTATATATATATATATATATATATATGAAGAGAACAGCTTCATTTCATAAGCGGCTAGGTAGATGTCCATGGCTCCCATTGAGTTCAACATTGTATAAAATGGTTGTTGAATCTAACCTTGAGAAATACGACTGAGACGTTTTGCAGTCGTCGAGGTTATTCTTGCGGATTATTTTATTGACGACGCCACTCAATAAGAGGCTAACGCCAATGAGCTCGAGCAATCCGAGTGCAAATGTCCCATGCTTGATATGGCAACAATTGCAGCATGTCCTCTCGCTATCATCTTTCGCTGTTGCCATAGCGCGTGTTGCTATTTGCATCATATTTCCTCTTAGATAAAATACTCTCTCAGATGAAAAGCTTTTCCAGCTGATACAGCTGATAATGGGATATAGATCAGCAGAAACCGTCGCAATCGATCGAGGAATAACCCTCGTCTTCAAGATTCGTCTGTGTTACGCCTCACTGCAAAATAAACACCAGTGGTTATGTCATGTCTGTTCGCCACTTTTCATTATCCATGCAGCGGAGCACGTTACCGAATTCGAATTCTGAATGATGTTGGACATCCCCAACAAAGAACTCTTCGATGTTCCATCCTTCACCCAGCTGTGACCCTCAGAGAATCGTATAGCACCGAGTAGCATAACAGATGTGTACCTGTGTGACTTCCCACCGTCTAAATACGGAAAAGCATCTCAACATGCTTATTTCAAGAAAGACATATGATGCAGTCAATGGTGAGGATTGCATAATCGACTATCCATCAAAGTTACTAATTCAACATTGAAAACGGATCTAAACACTAATTTCTGACCTTCATCCGATCGAGGCGGATGATCCGAACTCACAGTCAATGGTCACTTTGTAAACCACAGAAGATGGTATGATATGAGCGTTTCCATCCACACCGACCACTTCCATAAACCAACAATAAACAATAAAAGACACTCAAGAAGAAATCGGAGCTGTATTCAATCCGATCTCACCGCTCACACTGACCTCTCTAAAGCACTCATTTTATACGACCAGGTCGGTTGCAAGGCACGATTTGCTCGATGAAAAATGCATGCACAATTTCAATGCATTGAAATGTCTTGGAGTGCCAATAACTTTGCTGGAAATCAAACTTGCTGATGAGCTGTCATGGATTCGATCCATTTCTTTTTTAGCTCTGCTTTCCGCGGCATGAAGTCGAAACCAACAGGCAGACACATAGGCATAACTATGGGAGTGCATTGTATTGTCACAGTGTGCTTTATGAGCGCAAAGTTGCAAAAACGTGCAATGGAGAGACAGGGAAAGTGAAAGATTCTTTGCAGAGAGCGTTATACGTAGGTGAATGGATATGCATCTCCCAATCTCTGTCTGCAGATATTTCCATTGATTCCATCTCTTTCTGAAAACCACTGAAATTACATGTCTATTTTGAAATTTCATCGTCGTTGTCCGATTTTGTTGGATTCGATGGCCGCCTCGGGTTTTGCTTTATGTCTGGTAATGAAGATTATGTTATGTCAAAACAGTTGCAGAAATACGCCAACCGATTGGCAACACATTCACTTTTTACAGTATAATCTCGTACACCAGCGTATTATGTTAGTGTTCATCTGTTTACAAATACATCGGTAAACAATATATGAGGCGCCGGTCAAAGATCTAACGAGCATTCAAATGTTTGAAAAAATGATGCGTGACAAATGCCTGTGAGTATTAAGTGGCTTCATTGAAAAGCTGCCCGACCACCAAGGCAAAGGTTGTCAAAATTGTGACGAGCATAGGGCACTCGGAAGTTCACTTACAATAGCGAAATTTGCTTGATGATGCATCTTGAACAGTAACTTGAGCCTAGTACATACGCACAGATGCTAATGTAGCTATTTAATGCGAGAGTATCTTGCACCGCAGCATGTCTTATAAGATGGCCACTTCCCAATTAGGTATTTTAAAGTTGCAGAACAACTGCGTGTGGCAACGCGATCACTTGCATCGCAAACATCTTCGCCCAGTAGATGCGCAGCATTTCTGGTCTACAGAAGAAGTGAAGTGATTCTACATATTCCCCAAACCTCTTTCAGTAATTCCAGATTTCTAAGACTAGAACAGCAAGCAAACAGCTTCTTTGAGCCACCGAGGGAGCACTCGGTTTCGTTTTCTCCTCTTTAAGTGGCATTTCTTGAAAAGAAGCATTGTGTTGGCGTCATCTCTATGCGCATGTGCACGTTGTGCCTCTACCTCTTCCCTCGACTTGCTGAAAGCGGGCATATGGTGACGAAACTTGATAGATCTAGTCAATAGCAAGGTTCTTTCTCGGAAACATTCTCATTCCAATCGACCAGTTGCTTTACGGCTAGTAATATGCAGAACTGCGATAGGTTAGAAGAATCTGGAGGCTATTCGAACTTGGCTGCAACAAATTTGATTTGGCAATGCGCATGGATACCTAAATCTGGTCTCAACATTGGTATTTGAGCGCCTATACCATCACTGTCCTACAATTTGCATTAATCTGAAGTGCTGTGCCACACATTTCCTCATCCTACAATGTTTCCGTTCTCTGAATTTCTTCACAAGCACGAGCACGTTCGGAATGACGGAATAGTAAGTGATGGTCGATGAACGGACAAAGAGAAGCGTTCGACAGGTATTTGCAGCAGAAAGGCTTGAAGGGACTTCCAAGATTTGACTTTTGTAAAACTACAAACAGCTCGCCTAAATTGTACTTCAAATAACACAAAATCGACAGACTGCAGAAATTGTGACGTTTAATATCTTTGTATTCGAATTAAGTTTTAAATGCGAAAAGTGAGAGGTCATAATCGAGCAAATTTCCAACACAATCTTGCTGGTCTGCTCGATAGAGGAGTTGCAGTATTGTTCTCAAAGCAAGACAGCTGAACCTCATTGATGATACATTAGAGGAAGTTTTTTGAGAAGTCAATTAACATGAAAGAAAGCCATTAGAGTCTATAAATCGATCCTTTCTCTCAACACTCCACATCTATGAAAATGCAGATTATTATCTGCTCTGTTATACGACAGAATTCGTTTTTATTTTAATGATTGGCAGCATTCCCACAGCGATTTTGATTCACAATGCATTGCGTTTAGTGGACTAGTGCATGCAAAGAGGCAATCATTTACTCGAGGAGAGTGCCTAGTGCATCCCCTGAACGAACTAGGTTGGATGACCACAATTCGGATGAAAAATGATTCGATTCATTGCAGTGGTAATCTGTTTAATAACTGCTTTTTAAAGAGATATGCTGCACAATTCGGATTTTCGCAGGAACGGCAGTTCGTTCTACTGCAACCTAAGAAAAAACTGTTGAAATATTAGAGGAAAGCAAGAGATTATTTTTTATTTCAAATTTGAAATATATATATAGTTTCTTCAATAAGAATAAAAGGCAGAAGAATTATGAAGTATCCAACTTTTCGGCTTCAGTGAAGCAAATGGTGAGGAATACTTCTTCGCTGATATCATAGACAAATTTGATTTCCGATACCCACATTTTTATTTGTTCAGATGTTTCGTTTAGACTGTTGAGAGAAAACCCTACTTTGCACCGCATCCGGTGGGAGGTGCTTGCTCTAAGTTATGGTGGATTTCAATCTTATCAGAACTTTTCTAAAAAATAAAGAAAACTGTTGTGAAAAAACTTTGTTGACATGCGAATCGGTATCCTAAGATGAATTCACATTGAACGCTAAGAAATGATTGCACCAATAATAGCGTCTTCAGGAGTGATATAAGATTGGCAGTTCCATCGGAAGGGATCTCAACAGCAACCGTCGCATACAAAAGCGACAATTTCAGAAACCTCAATTGCTTCCAGAGGACGTCATTTCATAGCAAGTTGAGTGCAATAAATTCATAACACGGAGGCAATAAATTCAGGATTCTCCATTTTGCTTCCAATACTGAACATATATGCTATTTTTCTTTTATAGAGTTGCACCAGCAGAAGATAAACACTTCAGTACATTTGAATGGTTGCATTTAAAAAGTGGTTCAAAACTTTGTCTTCCTTGCGATGAGCTTGAGCCATCGAGATTCCTTCCGAACCGTACGAAAACAAATATGAGGGCGCATTTTCGCAATTATTTGGCAGCTCTAGGCACATAAAACGCATGTCATTTTTTGGGTTAGATGAGTACAATGACAAAAGCAATGTTGCCTTCATAAAGGCCACTAAAATTGGAAGAAAAAACCGACAAACTTAATTTTGATCCATTTGGCTCTCGTGGATTCCTTTCATAACAACACTGTTAGCTTCGACACAATTTTCGTGTGGACAAACATGAAGACGTATGGCTTAAATGAATGGCTAAAGCGACAGCCACGTGCACATTAAAGATAGGAGTTTCTCGCCACTCAATTCAGGTTAAAAACGTTTTAAAGAATGTTATATGTATCTTCTGGAATTCACGGCTAGGTTAAGCAGAGAAGAGATGCTGCAGTGATGTTAACCTTTTCGAAATACCTATCAATGCTCCATCACTCACACAATTGTGCATTCAAAAATACAGAGAAAAGCTATAATTATTGAAAAACACTTTATCCTTTCGCTCGATTTCTTTCTCACTCACTACTGAGCAAAGTTTTTAGTTCTTATTGGCCCTTACTTGTGTAACCCTTCGCACGCAGCATCGTCGTACTCGAATTGCGCTCACTTCAAATAAAACTCTTTGAGAAATTCGAAATCAGAATAGAATGGAATTTGTGAATTCGATCAATTGTTCGTCATCGCAGTGATAAACTGCTGATTGTGGCATTAAATCGCATATTACAACTTTAATGCAATGATCAAAACATTTTGTGTTGCAGAGATGGATAGGTAGCGATGGCATTACCTCTTTCGAGCGATATTCACTCGATCGATGTCAGAAATGAAATGAAAAAGAGAAGCATTAAAGCGTCATAAAATAATGTTGGCGTGTCTCGAAGCAGCACACATTGTACTTAAGGCGAATGTGTATGGCTGGCGGGACAGAGGCATTGTTGGCTAGTTGAGCGTAGTGCGATGATCTAACGAACATTACAGCTTCGAGAGGTTCGGTTTCGTTTGCGATCACAACATCACTCTTGGAGAACAGACGTAAATTTACCAGCATAAGCCTGGCAAACAACAATTGTTGATCCATCGTGCAAGAGGGCTCCTGGTCGGTTTTCACCCGATCGTTCACTCAACTGACTTTGCGCGCTATTTAATCATTTTAAATGAAGATTGTTCAACAGCGCTTCCAAGAGTCATCAATGTCCTCTGGCTGATGCGTGCCTTTCTCCAAGTTTTTTGCAAATAGCGCATTTTGACAGCATGGTTTTGGAGCGTTGATAAGCTCGTACCACTCGATGTTACTCCACTGTGTTTTGAACTCATTAGAAGCAAGAACTTTACTCATAAAGCCTCTATGAATTACTAGTAGTTAAATGTAACAAGAGCCAAATGCAAACAAATTTTATTCAAGAAGCGATGAGGATCCATCAGACATACCTTTCGCTCAGTCATTTAGAGCATCGATCATAAGCAGAGGCGTTCGGCATATTTTTTCATTATTTTATGCATTACTTCAAATAGACAGCGTGGATTTTATGGATGTTGTATTTGTGGCTGTATGTACGTTATTTGTCCATTTGTCTGATGCTCCTAGTTGGAAAGACACTGCAGCCAGAGTGAGAAATTTGGTGTGTAACGAGTTCAGTGGCATGATCAGATGCATTCATCAATTTCAAAAGGAGATGTAAGCACATAAACCGCCCGAAATTCTGCAGATTCACTGCAAATGGTCAATCCCCCCTTGACACAGTTGCACTCATAACACACAAATTTTTTGTAGAAGCTGTGATGTGATAAGACGTGAGTACGATTCCGTGTTTGTTATAATATTTGCTGGCAAGTCATAAAACTGCTCGCTTGTTTCGCTGAATGCAAATGTAGAACCGTATATTGTGAATGATATTGCTGCACATGCTGCCCACTCCCTGCGATACACCGTGATGATATTCAGAATAGAGCAATACTTCCAATAAAAGTGATGGCGAATGCCATAAGAGCTACCACCCCATGTGCGTTCATACAAATCCAGGTTTCCGGAGCTGTTAGTCGCTATTTCACAAAATCACTATTCCTTATTGTGAATGCATGTAGAATAAGACCTTCATATATGACCTGATCCATGTGCTTACAAAACTCTTCCAGAGAACATCTGCTTTTTTGTAAGCTCACTCATGCTTTGCTTTTCTTCTCATTGCCGGCATTTGCATCCACTGCCATGCCAACGCGGAATTTTTCGCTGATTCGTTACCAACGCTGTTCGTCGCATATTCCTCCTCTAAGCACAAGATTCCTCATAAAAGGTGGCTTTTGTTGGATGACTTCCACATTAAAATCATATTTCTTTTTCCATTGTAAACGACGGTTTATTGCAATGATAGATGAGCATAAAGGAGGGCTCAAGCAATATCGTCGTTATACGCTCTAAACAACTGTCTAAAATATGGATCGACGGGCTTATGGGAGTGCTCACAGCCAAATTTGCCGCTCAACTGTGCATTTCGCAGATCGATGGCTGCCAATTTTTCAATGGAATTATCATTTTCTTACAATCCTTGCAAATTTGTTAACTGCCACTTGCGCTTGATTAATTCCTCAAATTAATAACAGAAAGTAGCAAATGCAACGGCGAACACAACATGGGATATCCATTGCGGATGATTAGCTAATGATTGCCGGAGTACGGAATGCAACTTTCTCGGCACAAGCTATGCCTCACTCTCCACAGTGGTGGAAAGGGAAGCATGGCTTGTGGACATCAGTACTCGCAAATGAGCACTCTTCTCCATATAAAATTGGAGCCATGCGAATTTGTCCAATTTTCTGTTGCTACGCACAACTGTTGTGTCATTTTTGCGAAGGTGCATATACCGCACGAATGTCGTGGCAAATGATATCGCACTAAGTAAAAATATTGCTCTTTACGTACAATGCTGCAGTTGAATTCGAGTTAGAGAAAATCACATGAAATATTATTGCTGTGCTTATATATATATTTCTTGATGCAAAAATTGGATCAGCTTTTTTGGTGCATTTGTTCAAAGATTTATGGCCACTTAAAGCGTAACGATTTAGCTAAGCAATTTATCATCGGTGATCCGTGAGTTCATCGAGTCGAGTTCAATTGTGAAGTGTCAAGCTAAGCAGGGCAAAGTTTCGGCCAATGTGTGATATTTTACAAGCGCTTTTAGATATTTTCGAGGCTCAAGAGGAATGCATTTTTATGGAATATGTTCAACGGAGGAGGGTGAAGAGGTTCATAGATTTCCTGATTTGATAATTTTAGTATAACAGCAGAAGAAAAATGAGGAGCATGCAAGGAGAGCAGTCGTAACGATGATATTAGGATTAAACAATGGCGAACACGTGGCAGTAGGTTTTCGTCGATCATTTAAAATTTGAGCTCACATTATTAGTGCGTTCCAAATGCGTCATACTGAGAAACATCGCTGCCGTTGGTCACATTTCCCATTCGGTGAGAGACTATTTGTATTTTCGAAAACCCCATAATGAAGGGTATATTTGCTTGGGGACAATTGTTTGTTTTGGGTGAAATTGGGCCAGGTTGTTTGAAAAATTGGGAAGGAAAGTATTTCGGGCAATTTGGTAAATTCGAATGCGTGAAAACTATGGATAAATATGATTCACCTATAAGAGATAAAACAAACTTACCGAAAATTGGCAATCACCGCACATCATTTAGACGTTGCGCTGATAACTCCCTATGACCTTCAGCTGAGTTCGACTGACAAATTATGTAAGGAAATTTTAGTAAACGTTATCATTTGTTAAGGAGTGGGAATTTGGCATTCTTTCAATTATGAGGTGAGGAAGTGGCGTCAATTGAATATCGCCGCAGCATGATTCCTCCTATATGACAGCATACTCGAACAGGTTGCTAAACTTGTCTTCTCGTAGATTTTTAAACTAGAAATGCATAAATTAGTAGTTGGCTTGGAAAGGGAACATTTGTGGAGGAGTTACTTATACGAGGCTATCATCAGTTGGGATCTGAATGGTGCCGCTAATTTGGTGCTTTTTGGCTAACACTGAAAATGGCCGATTATATAGACAATATTGCGAAGGTGCATGCCGTGCCATCTTCTCTGCCATCACTCATCGAAGTGATAGTTTCACTTGCCGGGCAATGTTCAAATTTCTCTCAAAATGGCGGTATTTAATACCTCGTCTTATTCCATGTGGTTTCTCATTCCGGACTTGCTCTTTTTGTTAGTTGAAGCCAATTTTTCTCAGTGGTTTTACTCATGCTCAGGATGCGAAATTCAGGTTAGGGGCGGATGTGATGGGAGTGACGTGCAAAGTTGAAAAAACTTATCTAAAAAAAGTCCTGCGGTGGAAATTATTGCAGTCTTGAGTCACTCGGCATAGTGAGCCTAAATAACTGACTTCCGAGCCTCGATTTGCCTCTGTGATAATAGCTTCGAAATCGTTGGGTACTCTCGGTCAATGGTAGCGGTCCGCCGTCGTGACTGTAGTTATTGCGACTGGTTTCAGATCAATGACTACTTGTTAGGATACGACTGGGATCTTGAGTTTGGTTCATATCTTAGTTTAGAAGATGTGCATGCTAAATTTTTAGATTCAGTGAATCGTGTTACTGATAACGCTGTCCCCCCACAGAAAAATAAGTCGCCTGCTGCTAGATGCCTTCACATCTTTAGCGTGTAGCTTCGAAGCGATATTTCCTCGAGGCGATAGGCGAAAAGCGCACGAAATGCCTGCATTTCGTGCGCTTTTGACCGTAAGGCATGCAAAAAGTGGCGAAGAACCATGAAAAACGCCTGGTTCTTTCTAGTAATCCTGCGCGCTCGTTGAGTGCATGAATAATAAAATCAGGTCGCGTAACTGCATTGGAACTATTATGAATGACGACCGGTCAGCCCTTTCTGATGATTATGCAAAGCCGGAACAATTCGTGTTATTCTTAGGACAGCTTTTTAAAGCGGAC
>JAARMF010000818.1:37540-63683 GCA_022844705.1 Toxascaris leonina | reverse complement strand
GTTCTAAGCTTGCATAAAAAGATTATGGGTAAAGGCGGTAAAAGCTTTCGAATGTTCGTACACATACAACTAGCATTTGTTGCTATCATTAATGATGTCTATTTGCCATAACTATTAGAAAACAGAATGGGAGCGCCTTTGAGATTTTTTATTCTCGTCCACTCTGCTTGAAATGCGTTGCAATAAGAGGATAAAATAAATCGAGCATTTATGCTGCATTCATTGTGAGACATAAAGGCACTTCAATCGGCAAAAAAATCTCAAATCCCTTAAACAACTCTTCAAAGCGATATCTCCGATTCTAAAATCGTTAAATTCATTTTAAGAATTCTCTTTAATTCTTATCTCCAACATATAAGTAAGTTACATGTTTTACACGAAAGAACCTATAAAATGCTGCTCGATAATTTATATTCTCGATCACTATGAACTTATCAAAATGATTGAATTTTAGCAATGTCTCATGCTAAATTCCAATCACTTTAGCTGATTGACTGTTTATATTTATTTCAATGGCTGTTTACGTTTACCTTGAAATATAAGAGGACGCTGATTTTATATTTTGCTTTGGCGCTTTTTAATCATCCCTGATTATATGCATATTTGCTTATGTCTNTTCGTCAAAAAAAAAGTTTTTTGGATTATGAGGACCGCTGTATGGCTATATGATTTCTTATTAATTATAAAATTCCGTTGTATTGAAATCAGAGACAGATATAACTACTTCTTCTCCAATAAGAAATTTTAAAAGCTTCTTAACGAAAAATTTTGCATCTGCTGCCTTAAAGGATCGAAGATAGATGGAGAGAGGAGGAAAGAAGGTTGTTATATGATCCTCTATGACCTATGAAAGTATATGCTAAGTAAAGAGAATCCAAAGTTCAGCAAATAATCCTCAGCAACAATCGATCAATTACCGCTTCAGACATGAAAATGTCAAATCCTATAGATAGCATGCTTTACACATCCGCGATCATAATATTTAATTCCTCTATTGATGACATGCTTCTGCCAAATACTTGTCATAAATTATAATAAAAGAATGTATTTCTATTCGAAGAAAGATCAAAAATATAAAATAATTGAAGTTTTGACAGTACTATTTTTTATTGACGCATAGTTGGTGCTGATTGATGCGACGATGTGTAGTTTTAGGTCCGAATGCGCTCACTAGATGGTTGAGTTGATATTGAGAATGCACTGAATGGGCATTTAAGAGTAAGAGGTTTTGAAATTTTTAGAATTGTCGTCGGAATTTTCTCCACTGAAAAAGTGGATCAATGATCCCATTCGCCATCGCAAATTCCTTTTTCTATCGAAAGCATCTATTTTCTAAAAAAAAAAAACACAAACAAATCCTCTTTGGAAAATGTAAGTGATAATCCATCTTGTCTCTTTCTCCCCTCTATGATCGTTCGCATCTCTCCAAAATCTTAAGTAATCTGCTGCTTTCAAATATTGATGATAAATGGAAGATGGCGGAAGAGAAAGGAATTGAAGACAAGCATTGTGTGGATTATCAATATTGGTCTTGGCATCAATTCAAATGTAAAGTTCTCTAATTGCGGCATGAAGTTTTAAGGATCGACACAAACTTTGAAGATATTTATCCTTTCTTTCGTATTTGCGTTCAAATAAAACGACACTTAAAATGTTCAAATAGCGAACTTTAGTGCTGACTTTGTTGCTATCGTGAATTGAGCACAAAAGGCATCGAACGGATCGTAAAAGTGATGTTAAGCGGCAAGAGCTGCATACACATACACACCTTCAACTATCACAGCCGAGCGGACTCATATCGCTAAGAAACACCCGTTGCGTCTGCTTCCTCCTCTTCCAGTAAAGTTTTTACTGACCTTTCTTTTGATCCATTATTGACCTCATCCGACTCTTCACTCCGCTCCTGAGCTACTATACTGTTGTTGAATGAGTTAGCACTCATAGAAGCAACATTTTTCGACACCAAACCATTAATTTTTATACTACTGTATTATTTTTGAGCATATTTAGACAACGCTTCATATGCAACGACACCACAATCATTGCATTTCGATCGAAAAGTTTGCGTTGGACGGGTTTGCGATTGTGCTTTATAAGCAAAGCGAGGTAACATAGAGTACTGCTGGAAGCAAAATTTTCTATACTTTTCTATACGAGTGCATCTGACGATATCAGCAATAGCCAATTGTACCGCATTTGAATTGGCTATTATTATGGTTCAATTTAATCAATCTCTATCAGTTATACGCAGAAAATGACGAGTTTTATTGGTGTTTTTATTGAATTGGAAATCATATACGCTACCTGATTGATCATATTAGTGCATAGGACTGGAATTAATTGTTTGGTATTCATCTAGAATTAGATGCTGAAAATATGTCGATCTCACTTCTATTGTATCAGTTCATGAAATATTCAGCTAAGTTTCTAGTTGAATAATCAACGAAAATTACACAAAAGCAACCAATCATCATCTTCTTCTCTAGCAACGTTCTCCTACCGTATTATCAACTTCTTCAATAAAATTGCCATTCTTCCGCTGGTTTTAGATAGTTCCATTTTAATTTGTATTGTTTATTTCTGAAATTTCAGACGGAGTCTTGAAGCGATATCATAGCAATTTGTAGGCCTAAAAAGGTGGTTCAAAAACGACATGTAAATGTTACGTAAATCTACCTGTTGCTCATTGATAGTGTTTGTTCTCAAATTATTAGCAAACATGTTCCAAAGAACCGACCACAATGATTTCGTAGAACTATTAAAACAACTCTGAAATTTCTTATCGAAACTCTCCAATAATCCTATCCTTAAGTGCATCGACTACCTCTATAGACGATTGCAGAAAATCGGAATTGTAAAATTTTCTCGAGTGAAAATCCTCTAATGATTTTCAAAAACAAACGAAACTTTTAATGATTCTGGGAAAAAATTGCTACTTGCAAAGTAAACTGTAATGAATCCTCTCCAAAAGCACTCTCGACCTGGTCTTATAACAGCCTATCTTGGATGACCCTAGTGTTTGATGCGTGGTGCATACTCATATTGTGTTGTCAGCAATAAATCCAACGTTTTAAAACCTATATCACAACATTTTCAAATGAGGAATATTTGAGACATAGAATTAGGCTTGAGCAGTGGTTGCCGAAAATAGCCTGTTAGTTCGCAGCACTTACTACTGGAGGAAGCTTTCAATTGCATGATGTTATAGCCTATGCTGTGAATCGAATTGTTCTTTGACTGATCAGCTTATAGCTTGTCCCATTAGGCAAAAATATATCATCAATTCTCCAATGCTTTCCAGGGAGTAGGAGAAGATTGGGGAGGGGTAGGAGGGGATGGGGGCATTTCTTGCTTGCAAAAAGCATCGTTCCCATCGTAGGACACAGCGATGCTCGAATACCGGAAGTTTAAGGTTTAGGTGAAGTGGATAACGTGCCTCATTCAACACTGTGAACTACATTGCAGCATCGTAAGTGGATGGCGGCATTAGCAATAGAAGAAGCATCGCGTAAATCTTCGCGAAACAGTTTCACTAACCTCGCTGGTGGCACATTAAATGGTAAAGCTAGTGGTGAATGCCGCCGCAAAGTCGTTTCACTATTCAATGTTTATTAGCCTTTAAATTAATGGAAATGCCTCAGAAATAATTCATTCACAAATTGCACCATAGTTTCGCAGCATAAGCTTCAAATGTGGTGATTGTGAGCGCTTTCGAAGGCCTTTATTCGGAATTATTTGACCTTAGTGATCACATGTATTTTTGAAGATTGAAGCAGAAGTTGGACAATGCATCAGGCATCTCACCCATTGTTTCCAACTCTGATTTCATGATAGCTCCTAATTTTAGGCATTTCAACAAATTCGTTGAATTACGAAGAGAATGAACTTGGAAGATAATTAAGAGCGCGATATGCAAGAAGTTTAGGCTCCACTCATTTTCGAGCGATTCGATTTCACTGGGAATGAGTTAAATGGCTAATTGATTCATTCAAAAATCTATAAATACGCAAATTAGTTGCGCCAGGAGACACTACTTTATTTATCAGTGAGTAATATTCGTTAAGCAACTGATAATAGTCAGTTACGTTCTTTATCATAATTAATTTAAGGAACCATTACCGTCTTATAACACATATGAAAAACTGGCATTGGAAGTAAAACATTTTCCACTTCAAAACTCATATCAACAAAAGCGTTAATTGCAAGTCAGATCCCAATTTATAATCGGAAAATTATGTGAATACTATAGTGGATGTGTTAGTTTAGATGACGATTGATAGAATTCCTCTTTGATCAATTCGTTGAATTCAAGGAATGCCATAATTGAGTAATTACAGAACGTAGAGTCGAACGCTTATATGATAATTGTGATTTCAATCAATGTGAAATATTTGAAGAAACCTTACCAATGATATGATCCACTGCATAACTATAATAAATCTATTGTCAATTATTTAGACATATTTATGCGTAATTCACTCCATCGTATCTAATATTGGTAAGGAAATAAGCAAATCCATCAAACTACAAAACAATTAGCATAGAGCAGCAAAAGAGAAAACAGATGTTGCAATATAAACAGATGGTGATGTTGTCTTATACGAGTGCAGCTGAATCCGAGTGAACAAATTATCGTAAGTTTTATATTTGCGCTTAAATAACTTCCGCTCATACACTACCTTATTGCATTGCTATTTTGTTCGAAAAATGACGTCATTTTTCATATGAAGCGTTCAGCTGGAAGCTATAAAGTTAGAAGTCGAAGTTTGATTCTTATTCAATGATGAACTCAATTAAACTAAGGACTGGGAGGGTTCATACGAATTCGAGTAGTTCGATTTTTGAACTTCAAAATTGCGCCGAATATCACAACTGGCAAAAGAAGGCATGAGTAAGCTGGCAGTGGCTTGACTTCAGGAATGACGTTAAATGTGATAAGGCTCTATAAATATCTCTTTTAGCTTTGAAGGTAAAGGCTTTTTCTGATTACTCTTAAATGCAGCATTCGGTTCTGAAAAGGGTTTCCGGTCTTGAACAGAAGCGTGCTAAGAATACTACTTGCACTGCTACTGGTAACACATCATCTTAACAGCTTTTTCTCAAGAAGCAGTTACATTTCCGCTCGTAAAGTCTTACATTGAAAATTTGATGAAATCTCGCTTATTATAGGCTTTTACTTCTGGCATGGGAGGCGTGATGACCGCTGATAGGTGATAAAAAACAATCATCGCAGAGAATCGTGACGATTAGCAACATATAGTCCATTCGGAGTTATGGATTCTTCATGGCCTCACTAATTGACTCCAGAAACTACCGGATTCTTTAAGGTGACGCAAAAGGGTTTTACAAACCAGCGTCATCAAGTCTCAACAACACAGTTCTAGAAGGAAATAACGGTCGTAAAACATTGCAAAATTGAATGTTTGTTGCTAGATCCCACAGAGGTGATGTTAGATTCTTAACGCTTATAATTGCCAAATATTTCACCACCAATTATGCTAATAAAATCATGAAAAAAGTCACTTAAATAAAGTTAAGGCAAGTGCTGCTATTGAGCTCAAAGAACCGTTAAAACTGCTCTTATCGAAAGGAGAATTTTTTCATATGTTGTTCATCATTTCAAATAACATCAATCGCATTTGTATAATGGCCATAGAGTTATTTTCTCAAACAAAATCGGGATTGCCACATATATAAGAGTTAATCATCGCAATTGCTCATGATTTCTCTGATCGGTCGGGGATGAAAGTCCCACAGTAATTACGTAACTCCAGAGAAAAAAAAATCAAGCAAATGTTGCTTCGTGAATTCGAAATCACCTACAGTAGTTGTAGGATCAACATAAACCTAAAATACTGTATTCAAGAAAGAGTTAAATAAAGTGACTCCACAAATACTTCATAAAAGAAAGCATTAGATACTCTTTAATCGCTAGTTGTATATAAATGCGTGATGATGTTTTATGGATGAAATAAATTGCTATAATAGCAACCATTCAATGAACATTTTCAAAGAGAAATTTTTGTAAACAATGCGTAATGGATTGTGCTCACCTATATGATAGAATGCGTATAGCAGGCAATCCCGGATATAGGCTCCAATCAATGAAAAAAGGCTTTCATGCGCCCTACTCGATCTCTCCTTTCCAGATTTTAACAGTCACCTTTAAAAAGAAAAGTACTAGTTGCCCTCCTCTTCATTACGTCCATGTTGACGAAAGTATAGGTTGACGAAAGCTCGGAATGAAAATTGCAATGTAAAAGCATATTATAGGCATTGATCAAAAATCAAATCAATAACTACAGCCTACAAATAATGCATTCAATTAACGTGATACAGTAATATTAATTGCAACTACTTTGAAAATATAACGCATATTGAGGAGACTGTTAGAGCAGCTATCGATCAATAGAAGTCATAAAGTCGTGCTGCTTAAGAAAGAATTGCACGATGGAGGCGTCAGATTGCGTTCATGCGAAGTGAGGCGTGTCAGGACGGGTGCCACCAATAATTTAAATAATAAAGAGGTCGTAATCGCGAGTTCCGGTCTCTTGGCCCTTTCCCTCACAATATCCCTTAGATGTGCTCTTTGTGCTCTTTGTTATTGCATACGGCCGTTTGTGCGTAATTTTAGAGCTTGAATAAAAATGAATCGATTAATGCTCATATCATTTCAGGGCATGGAAACTTGCTTGAGCTTTAGTCGTATTTGGTCTTTGGACTTAGTTTGTTGATACGGAAAAAGTGAGTCCCGATATCATAATTGCACGGCATGTGCTCTTCAGCTTCCTGCGTCAATCCACGAACAACATATATCAATATGCCAGACTGTAAACAACTAAGGAGATAGGGCTGAGATTAGCTTGACAGTTAGAATACTCTCCCTCGAAAGATAAAAATTCCTATGAAGAAAATGCTTCTCGACTAAAAAACCTCACAAGTGGAAGAGCTGCTGTTGAAACCAGAGGAACATATAAGCCCAAAATCCCCTATTCAAGTGAGCACAATAGCTGCTGCCATTCTCCTCATTGCTCCAGCTCTTACATTTGCAAGTGAGACACAATTTTTGAATGGCAAACACATCAGAACAGAAAAATGCACGTACAGGGGGATGGAAAAACGACGCCACTGCATGGTCGAGTTTATAAGGAACAAGTCTGGACAAACAACAACTTACCGTATCAAACGACTAAAAAACTATTTGGCTGATTCAGGCCTCGAAGGGTACTGTAGAGACGCAAAATGGCGTGGATCCGCGCTCTGCTCCTGCCGACGTTGTGAAGAGTATCGGCTAGGCGACAATCAGGCCGAATGCAGAGGTAACACCAACGGATGAGTGTGGAAGCCTGAAGTGGTCGGCAACATCAAAGCTATGAGTGAACCTGTTCCCCTTCCGATAGTATAAATCAGTATAAGTGGAGAGAATATGCCGGATGCAGAGTGCAGCAGACGCGATGCGAACACCACAGAGACGTAACGCGGCTCGTGATCGTTGCGCGTTGCAAAACAGCGATGCAAGTAAGTTCGGTGTCTTATGCGAATAAGAGTGCCGCAATACACCGCAACATCCATAAATTGACACACGACCGCCTTTTTTTGAACGACAGCCCCCTAGTTGGCTTTTTTCAAAGGGAAATCGCCGCAAAAGCTGATGACAAAAAGAACAGCGCCGAATTAAAGTTATTCACTTATAGGACGCAGTTATCGGCATGGAACTTCCTTGTCGTTCATAGACTGCAGTGCTTCGTTCATGATACCGACTTGGTGACTAAATTTATATTCTTAATTAATAGGACGTTAATGATTGGGCCTTTCGATCGGTTACTCTTTTCAACGTGAAGGTTTAATGCAGTAAAACGATGCTACTAGACTACTGAACACATACAGATAGAAGAGCACTTGGACAAGCTTTTCGACTGCCGAAATTTCAGGTGATTCCAGTTGTGTTGGGTGGCCAGAAGAAGATCCGAAATCTTAAACAAGCTGCGGAGTGTGCTTATCATAGTCACCTTTACAGATGAAATATATGCAGCTGTGAAAAGTAGTTTATATATGTGCGTCGAATCTACAAACTATGAAATAATTTTAAACCAAATTGCGCCAACGAAGTGTGATGCTTCGCTGCTTCGTTTTAACTGAGCAAGCCGACATATAGCGAAAAAAAAACAATGTTATTCGGGTCGAGAGGCGGCGCTTTGAGAAACTTCCGTCTGAAAATCTCGCTGAGAACTCAGAAATGCGATTCGAACCACTGGCACCAATTCAACTTCTTAATTTGCCGCCGTTGTATTCAGAAGATGTGTTCTTTTATCGTAGTCATAAAATCGGATTTTTTTTAGGAGAGTGATAAATCAAAATGAGTGGTGGTAATATGAGGGGCTTTTCTTCATTTCCACGCTCAGACATGAATAAATTCCACTATCTGTAGAAGCAGACTGATTGAGATGGACGCTTTTTATGCAACCTGAATTGGTTTCAAAATCTCAAGTCATATCCGTCAGGACCATCGAGCACTACCGCTTTTTATCGAATTGGCTATTTCCCTATCTCGCTTAAGCGATCTAATCGAGAAGAAAAAGTTGAAGGTTAGAGAAAGGCTTTCAACTTATGACTATTGGACAACAAATTTCAAGTGTTTTTTTTTTTTTGTACAAAAAATATTCGAATTGATTCTGCGCCCACTATTTACTCTCCTCCATAAGATATGTTGGGTATTGACACCTTCCTCCTCGATGTCACATTCACCGTAAGTGATGTCACATTACTGGATTCGATATTTCAAATAGCTGAACAAACGCAGTCATTTATGTCATTCGAAATCATAGCTCGAGTTATGAGTCAAATGGCATCTCCGACGTATTTCGATTCAAATTTCTCATGAACTCAGCGAGAGAAATTGGTCATTTGCAGAATTAATGCGTCGATATTTTCGTAAATGAACGTAAATCTGCACAGATATTAATCACTTCAGCGCCCTACAAGCGCATCCATCAATGAGGAATTTTGCATTCATCGTCGTGTGTGGGAGGAGAGGTATTTTTGAATGAATGCAATAAAAAAAAAAGAAATTCACTTTAAGAGCCAATAAAGGAGAATGCTATCTGTAGCAGCGATCTAATGCGCATAAAAATCATGGAGTGTGCAGATGGGCATCGCGGCGTGTCGCATTTTTCTAAGCATTCTACTCTTAATTAGGCTATTATTGTTCGGCTCAGTGTTGCTAACTGAGATGGCGCGCGAGTTTTTCGATTGTTCATCGCACTCATAAAACGATTGTGACCTTTATTTTATTGCTATGGATAGGCAACAGCAACACACAACACACAACATCTGAAGATGGCCACTGGCCAATAGTTCACCCTCGCTGATCCTATAAGCTTCAAGGGCAAGTTGATTTCCCCTCTTTTCAATAAGCGAATACGGGAGCGGCGCCTTTTGGTTCGATTAACTGAAGAAAATTTACCTTGAGTTGAGATTTTTTAAGCGCACCATGGATTCCAACAGAAAATCCATAAGTGCTGCGTTATGTTTACTTCTGATGAGTTTTTCAAATTTTTATTTGAGTGTTCGATGGGAAATAGTCGAATTTATGAACTGCTTCGAATATTTAGCTGTAGATTGGCATATAGGTCTGATGTAGATTGTCGTCTCTTTGTTCGTCATCGAAAAACGATTCTTTTGCTTTCAATAAAGCGTAAATTATTTAGGTGATTCCATTAAGTGCGACTTTTTCATTTGTACGTGCAAAGAGTCGTTTTAAATATTTGATCAATCATATTAGCTTATTAACCATATTAACAATGCATGCTAATTCGAGCAATTTTGCTGTGTTAGAAACTTAATGGAGATGATTTTATCGTTATCATTCCAGCTCGTTTAATTAAATGTGCTTAGTGTTCGATTCTATGCTGTGACTGATTGATGTGCACAGAATAAGACTACTGAAGAATTCCACTTTCAATGCTCAGCTTATTTGACAAGTGATTACTGAGAATTTGCTTTCTAGGAACTTGGAAATAGTAGTGATGTCTGGCTCTTCGATTTTCTCAGCTGAGATCATGCTAAGGTAGACACAACTGATGTTGTCGCCTATGAGGGAACCGCGTCAATGATAACTCACAATGTGTTATTGGTGATGTTTTTAGAGATGACAGTCAAAAAGCGAAGCTGAAACAAACAGTCCATATATAATTTGCATGCAATTGCACATTTGGTAATTGTTGTGGCAAGCTTGCCAAGTAGAAATAAAGTGGTTAAAAAAAGAATTCGAGAGCAGTTATGTTTTGGTTAGATGCTCTAAGATTAGATGACCAATCCTAATTGAAATTAATCTCGTGGATTGGATTAAACTATCGGATCGGTAACTCTTTGATATAAAGTTCTTCGTAATGACAAGTTACCACCGTCATAGAATTGTTAAATTTTTCAGAACGACGCTTTTAAATACAAATCTCATTGAATCATTTGTGAAATCATATTGCTATCAAGCTCATTACCACTTGGGCTATATTTGCGAAGAGAAGAGTAACTCAATAGTCACAAAATTGTTAGAGGGATTATCGAATTCTGCGAAATAGATCACTAGCTCTTCAAATGCAATATTTGGTGTTGATGAAACATGGAAATTGAATATATTAATGGAAATGAAGACAGGCTGAGATGGAAATTTATATGCGCTTTTCATGTTCATGCTTATAAAGCACAATATGTCGACGTGTGAAGTACAATATCTATCTTTGTATATGCATATCCGCATCTCCGATAATATCTCTTTCGAGTTTATTCAGTCTATGAAATTGGACTTATGAAATTCGAAACATAAAGTATGCACCAAGCTATATCAATTCAACAAATCCGAATGAAATTATTGACGAATTTATTCCAATATGGAAAGAATTTCTATCGTTATTACAATCAATCAATTTCATTTGATATCTTTGTTTTAACTTTGCCATTTTTGAAGAGATTTCGGGATTGTTTTTTCGAATTTTTTTTCGCAGGAAGCTTGTTCTACCAATCGATGTAATCGAAATTTGAATTCACTGTTCAATCCCTTCTATTATTTATTTTGCAATTTTTACTTATAATTGTCTGCTCACTAAATTAGTTGGTGTGGTGAATGAAGTGTGAAAAGCGCATATCGCATCAGGTGTTCCATCGTGCTTCTCTGCATGCTGCGGTTTCACATAACTTCAATTAACACTTTATATGCTTTATATTATTTATGAAAGCTTTAAAGTATATGAAGATGGAAATGCCATACATTATGAGGCAACATTTCAATAGTCTTGGTAGTGGCGAGATTCTGCGGATCTAGTTTTTCTCAACATATAATATCACTATTTCAACTTCAATTAATCCACAGCTAATAAAATGAGCGAATCTACTAATTACCTTAAGCATCATCCGTTTGCAATCCTTAAAGCTTTATCGCACATGAATTGAAGGGAATCGCTTTCACTGACGATCAAACGGATTTGTGTGATGCCTATTTATTTTTCAACCAGATAATATCCAAAGTTTTTTCATGAATGCATCCAACGAAAATTCTTTTTATTTTCAGTCCCCATGCCGCATTCGATAAGTGATGAGAAAGTCGAAAAAAATAGTGCATAAAATATGAAAGAGTGATGCGGCGATGAGTATTATAGTTAATTGCATAGGTGAAGAGCGTCGATTCATAAATTATTGTGATTCGTCAACAAAGTACCCTCCAAAAAACGGTCACCGAGAAAATTATCGGTCATGGAAGCAGCTATCAATCGCTAGGTGACATTAACTATATGCTGAAACGATTGGGAATTATTGATGCAACAAGTTCATTTTAAAGTTTGAAATATATCTTAAGTTATGGATATTGCTTTTGGCCAAAAATCAGCTTTTCAACTTGATAATGAGTCCATTTGCGAGATTTTTGAGAACAACTGAAAAGAATTTTGGCCCACAAAATAGATCATCAGAATGCACTGAAACAACTGTCGAAGTTCAGATGTGCATTGCTTCTCACTTCCTACTACTTCACGATAATAAGGATGAACAATCCCAACAGGGAAGTTGCGTAGAAAGCCGAGAACTGACTTCTGTAATGGGAAGAACCTAGACATTCAAATGCTCATTGCGCACAGTTTTATAATTGGAGACAATTGTTACGATTTGAGGATCCATTAAGAACAATTCGAAATTGAAAAAACGCAACGAGCTAAGTTGAAAAGGAATTTGAATACGTTTGAAAATAGTTTGATGATTGCCGCCTTTAAATGAGTGCCGCATGGATTTGGTGGTTTATGTCGATTATGTGGAATGTTCGTCGAAAGCAGTAACCAACATTCTACAACAACTACAGCAGGTGCCGTCGAGCGCATTTTTGGAAGCACTTCGTTCGCATTAATTTCATTACCCTTTATTCGCAGCCACTTTAGAAGCGCTTTTATCGTGCCGCACCCGACGTTGCACTAACGAAAAAACCTCTGAACCCACTTTGCCCATAATGCCGTCAGCAATGCAGCTATCGTTGTTTGCTAGCGAGTACATCAACAAGATCAAACGTTCATCAACAATTCGTGAAACTACTTATTCATAATCCTTTCTTTTAATTATCTTCGCTAAAGCAAAATAGCTGTCGACAATATAACGGCCATTTGTGAGTAACAATTGCAATCAGCGCTTAGAAGTTCAAGTCAACACTTGGAAGAGATAGGGCTGCGGTCAAGCGTTCAGGTTGATAAGCGGAAAGACGTTGTGCCAAGTAAGTCCACTTCGAATAGCATTTTCAAGGGCCTCGTTGATCCCCCCGTAAGAAATATTTTATATCCATACCGAGTGAAATGCGAGTGATTCATCGTTGAAGCAATGATGAATAAAATCGTTGTAGAAGCAATCAGTATTTGCATGCAACATGCCGCCTACAAAACTAATAATTAAAGTTGCAATCAAGGTAAGTAGTCAAATACTACCTTCGAATGAACTAGGCAAACCAACGTCAATAATACGATGCAGCTCTTTTTCTCAGATTTTTGCGCAGAAAAAGCGCATATTTTAAAGTGACTAACACCACTCTATTTTTGGCACCAACAGGATGCAGGCACATGTTGACAGCTTGGATATGTTCGCTAGGGCAGTACAAGAGCAAAGTGACTACATCACTTTCTCTTATTTAGCAGCAATGATTATGGTTTTGACTATCGTAATTTACGCACTTCGCAAATTTTTCGGCAAATAAATACATCCCCAATCCTCCTGCCCCATGATAACTCCTTCTTATCTACAAAATAGTTGCTATAATGCATGCTTTCCGTTGTTGAGGCACCTTTCTTCTGCAGGAAGTTATTACTGTACCTTAGGTTATTTTGATGTGCTAAAGCTTGAATCCGGTTCCGGTGACAGAGTGGGACGAAAGAGTTTTGAACTCAGGTTCACTTGGAGTAGCAAAGTTCGATCCCAATTTTGTTTAATAGACCACTTTGGACAACGACGAAAAGCGCTGCTGTTTGACTCCCTTTCCATATGTCAATGAGTTGGACCGAAAAACGAATCCGGTTCCGATGATCATCGGTATCAAGGCTAGACCTAGTTATGAATCCTTTGCAGTTGCTCAAATTGCCAAGTTTAGAGATTCTAAGCGAATCAAATCTTGAAAGATGTGATCTTCGTCGAGACGGTCAATCTCAACGCCCATCACCTGATTGCCGTTCGTCGTGTGGTTGGGCGCCATTTTATGGGCGAAGTTTATCCCACTCATAAAACGCAGCGCAATCGAGTTAAGCGAACGTTTATTTGAATGTTAAGTTGATTTATCGATACATTTTGTGCTCCATTCAACGACGCGTATAGTTTACGCCGACCACACAACTATTATAGTTTCGGCGTGGACGGCGTGGTGCATCGGAGTGCGCTGAATGGCTTATCTTCGGTGTGCTGTCTTGTCATTCGCTCAAATTGTACAATCGTCTCGCTTCTTCCTGCTTTATGGTAAGTTTGATATCTTTTCTTAGCTAAACTACTTCAAAATATTCATAATTCGCACTCAACGAAGAAGGCAATACCAATGTTGCAGTGCCATGACAATAGCTATTCACCTCATAGTTCGGCAATCCTTATGTCACCTTCAAAACTATCAACAGACTTACAGCTTCGCTAATGCTGCAGTTTAATCGCTATGATTGCTCACGAGAAACATAGCACCCTATTCAGTCATCAATAGGATCAACAAGGCTTTTCAACTATGGCTGAGTGTACTTTCGAAAAGCCAAAAGAACACTCCAACCACACTACTGAGCACCTTATCAAATTCAGCCAACCGAACCGGTTCCATCACGTCATTTTCTGTTCGCACATTATTTCAACCAGTTGACGGTAATTTGCCTTAATTAAATGGTGGATTGGCGTAAAGCCAAGCGTAAGCCTAACCGTAAGACCACCGCCATAATGAAAGCGATTGAACAGGTTCGAGCTGCGCAGTTTCACAAGCTCTACCAACAGCCATGGTGCAGCTGGGCAGTCTTGGCCATTTTCTGTATTTTTCAAAACAAGGGTGTTAGCTTATATAGCACAAGTGATTTGAGAATACAACGGCCTTCATTGCTTCTAACGCTACATTGCCTAGCGACTCGGCGCATATTTCCATTGCAGGGCGCAAGGATAGGCAAGGACTTTATTGCTGTAGTGTACCACTTTATAAACCACTGTAACCGCAAATCGTTGATTCCTCTCCTATTCCGCCACCTCTTACAAAGATGCTCGAGCACAAACGAGATAAGTGAAAGCATCACCGCATCAATGCCTCACTTTGAGATAAAAGCGTATAAATGTTTTGCCACATCAGGCCAACATGATTCCTCATCCCCAGCCTCTCTTCTCCCCTCTTCTTTTCTTTGTTAAGGGGTGCGAGGAATTGTTGTGAGGAAAATGGGTTTAAATCAAAGTGAGTCATTGAAAGAGTTAGTCGATCGATAAAGGGCAAACGAATGAGATCTGATGACTCACCTTGATGGGAGGCGAAGTTGTTGCTGAGGTGGAGGTTCACTGAGACGGATTCTTGTGAAAGTGCGTGCTGGTAGTGTGGTGTTGGTGTTGTATAGGATGTGTGGCAATGGTGCTGCTTAGTGGATGCTGTGTGCCGAGTGTGGTCGTTGCCGTGGCGTGGCTCACCGTTCTCGGGTGTAGATACCGTAGTAAGATCAAAGGTGCCGCCGATGGTGATAAATTTCTCTTCCGAATTAGTATGGACACAAGTCTTGAATTTGAAGACCTAACGCTACTTGCTCTCAAGTGAAAAAAAAAATAATAAAATTCATTCAAAGACGAAAACTTTCGATCGTCTTTCTCACGCTCTAAAAAAAATCTCAATTTTTATGTCATTATCGCCAACGGCAATTAAACATTCATTCTGTCTATTTTCAGTATTTCATCAAGCTGTTGCCCGATCAGCTTGAATGGAACGATGAGATCGTTGACGAATAGTGAAGTGATAATAGTTATTTTCTTATCGCTTTTACCGAAAAAAAATTTTTCGCCTTTGCTTCGAGAATTATATCAACACTTTATTTTATCTCAAAGTGATGAGCGTTCTTTTTTTCCAACCAGCTTAACGAGCACAGAATCATTCTTCTCTTCTTCACACTCCTTGATCATGCGAAAAAACTCCGTAGGAATAATTGCAAATAGCATCAGCTTTATGCATCATCGGATCCCAAAATAAAGGAAAGTGTTGAGCTGCGATTATTTATCGTAGTTGAATATCGTGGCAAATATTTGTGAAATTCATTCCTCTAAATACCGTCTCAATCTGTGAAATTGACCAAGCTGACCATCGGCCAATAAATCAACAATACCCTTCATATGCTTACTAAATACCATACATTCACAAAGTAGACCAAGGCGAGTTAATCCTTCCGTTCTCATTTGGAACTTGATCGTCTTAATTCTTCCATACCATTTCGATCAATTAATGCTTTGAAGTCGAATAATTAGCCATATAGCGAGCGCTGCAATGCTTAGTGTGGGCAGTTGAAATGGAGACTCGAGTCTTGAAAAAAAAAAAATTTTCGCTTCAAAGGCAAATATGAAAACTGCTATCAGCGTTCACAACTCAAATTCCTCATCAATTGGTATCGATTCAATTGCGAACAGATATCGCCGCTGGGCGATGGCCTTTGATTTCTTTGAAGCTGCCGCCAATAAGTTGCCGCCTCCTTATAAATCTTTCAAAAATTTTTGCAATCTCGGCAAATTTTAAAACAGCAAATGAAGAAATTTAATAGCTATCAGTCTTTAATCATCTAATCGATGAATTATGAAATTTTTTCATCGTCAGTCAAATTTCACTAAAGAGTCATCACTTAAACGCTTTCATAAAATGTGGTAAATAAATTGAAAACCACAGCGTGAAATACGAAACTGGTATAATGCACTAAATTTCTTATTTTGCAGAACTACTCGATAGGACACTATTTCGGCTAACGTTTGTGGAATGTATTTTATGAGAGATGAGAAAGTGTATGTGTCACTTTGAAATATTCATTCTAAGATTAAATTGATGCTAATTTTCAGTGTTTTCTTCGCTGCAGTAAATTATTTCCGATGATAAAAAACATCTCCTTGAAATTTTTGAATGATTTAATAGTTCGAACTTCTTGCCAATTATATTACTCACACGAAACGATCGCTAATAGCAATCGATTATACGACGAGAAAGGTATGTGCTGTTGAAGATGTAAACATGGATGATAGTTGAAGGGATGAGATGCCAAATTATAAACGTTGCTACGCTTGCAATGGAACACTCTCATTCATCGTCCAACGAGAACGAATAAGTTGATGATTGCATGTAGGCGACGACATTTGGGATCTCGTTTTCTAGTTGTTCGCAAATCAGTTTTTTTTTCGTAATGTGAACATTTCTAATGTGTAAATTATGTTGTCAAGAAATGTTGTTTCGTCATGAAATCGCCAATCTTCGATATGTTTCACTAATCTATAGTGACAGCTTGATGTCACTAAATAACAATAGAAAACACATCAACATCCTTTGCCGTTCGACGTCCTCCTCTCTACTCGTTATATTGTGTTTATTTTCAGTTGCAGAGAAGTTCGATGAATTAACGAAGTCTTTTACTAAATGCTATTAAATCGTTTTATGAGGTGTGGTGATACGATCATTGTTGAACACATTTCAGCTCATTTGCTGAGAAATTGTGGGTTTTTATGCTCGAATTATGGGAATTTTGCGTATGCACATTTTTGCACAACCATTGGACGGTGGCAATGGATGTGTTTTCCTGAGAGAATTTTTTGCAGTCATTCGATCCTTCGATAGATGATAAGCGAGAATTATTATCTGTTTTTCGAAGGTTGATGTAGCGTTCGATGCGAGAGGAAATATGACAAAGGTAGCGAATTGTGATGAATCCCTCACTAACGACCTCACTTTGATTTTTTGAAACTTTGGTTCATCAAATACCCAAAATTTGGGCTCGAATGAGGTATACATGGGACAAAAAAACTTCGGTAGACTGCGCTGTAACAATTTAATATTGAATAGCTCATTTTTTTAATTTTCAAGGATCTTTCCGCCATTCTCCAAACGAAATCTTTCAGACTGAATTGCTTCTCAATTCCGACTACTAATATTATTTGATAAGTGGCATGAAACGCGACTTTCTGGAATTTATTTCAAATAAGAACAAAATATTAATTCCACATTTCCAAAATTTCCTCAATTTGAGCGGTTCTATGTCGTTTGCAATAAAATTTGCGCTGGTATGACCGTTATAAGAATGCTGCAAAAATGACGTAGAAGTGCTTATTTAGGCTTCATCTATGTGACAAGGCTTAAAATCTTCAGTCAAACTTTAGCGACGAAATATGTGCTTGCAGACCTAGGCGACAATGAATTGGAGGAAGAGAGGAGATGGTTGAAATGACATTAATCACAATTCACATTTCATACACTAAATTTTGCGACTATGCGTTTTTTAAATCGCGAGTCGAAAATGCCACATAAATAGACATTAATATTTTCTGCACAAAAGTTTCTCTTGCAGAGTTTTGGGAGACGAAATTTTTTTGGAAGAAGGTCTTGGTAGCTGTGTATTGCAAGCAAAACTTTTACTATTGCAAAAACCACTTGTTCCGAACAGCAAGTGACATTCCTTTTTCAGGTTGCATATGAGCTCTCGCACTATTGTTGATAAGTGTTCAGGAGAATGAGCCTGAACTAGGCCAATCACCACTACGTGGAGAAACAACAGTCAAGGACAGGAAATCTGTTTTTCGATATGGCCTTTTTTGTTTAAGCCATAAATGCATGCAACGAATCAGCTTTTGGGATTGTCTGGAAGAAAACCTCCGAATGCCTCAAATTTAACAAAGTGAGAGTGAGTTCCTCCAAAGCGTATGTCTTCCTCCTGATCCCTTGCAAATTCTATTCCTCAATTCAAGCTGTCATAGCCGCACGAATGATCCTCGTTTATGTGCGCCTGCTTCGGCCGTGAATGATAACTACAGTAGCGTGCGGAAAAGTCACGACGAGGAGGAGGACCTGGAGCAAAGACCGTTGAAGAAAGGGCGCCTTTTTTGGATTTTCTACCGAGGATTTTTGAGAGATGAAAGTTTTACTGAAATGCGCATCAGTGATTTATGCATATGTCTCTTGAAACAAAAGATGCACCCCACGAGAAAGTTGCAAATGTTGAGCATGATCGAATCAAAAAAATCATGCAGCCACTCAGAATGGAAATCACACGACCGCGCTCGGCTCAAGTGAAGAAGACGAAATCGACGAGGAGTTATGCAAACGCATTTACAAGCAACGGCTATGTAAATCTCACCATAAAGCCAAATGCGTGCTCATCAATTTGTTTGGTGGACGCTGTGCCACACATTTCACCGCCGTTTCGATGGTCATATATTCCTATTCGCCTCAACAAATCACATTCAACAATATGCAATTAATCGTTACAACAACTTGACGAAATATGATGATTCTAACCAATAGCTGCAGCCGAATTTTCAAGCATATTATATACGTCCATCCGCTAAAGCGTTGAAGCTGAACAAAAAACGAGCAAGTCTCGATGAAATAGGCAAAAATTAGATTTCATTGTTCGGGCACCACATGTGCAAGCAATGCAGACCTGATTAGCTTGTATGAACTGGTAACTGAGCAAGGTAATGGTCGAGCAAAAGAAAAAAATCGTATCTGATATGCAAATTTAGCCGATTTTAGAGCCAAAGTAGCGATTGATTAGCAAGCAGATAATTTATGCTGAAAGATTTTTGCTAGCAAAATGCAGATGTCAAGCACTCGCATGGTTGATTGCTATTGAAATGCAAATAATTTGACTGTCTAGACAACGAACGGATACTACGGAACTCATATAGAGATGTGTGGTGATATTTTAGGTTTGTGACTTCAGTTCGATAATCAGTCGTTTAGTAGTTTATAGCGATGAATAATTCGCATTCTCAACGAAAATAAGAAAATTTAAGAAACATAATGCTTTATTATGATGAGACATTGCAGATTGGCTTCATGCAAAACAGAGCCCAAATGTGACATCGTTGAAGCATCATCCCTCGATGTGTTTAGCGATTTTGCTTGATGTTTCCTGGTGAAGCAACGACAAAATATGATTAGTTGTCAATGCATGCAAAGAATTTCCTCTGATGAGGATGCAGTTAGTGCAAAACGAAATTTATTTACTCCATTTCAAAGTATATATTCGGCAAATTGCAATGTAAATTGTTTGTATTGTTGCAGCGAGTTTGAGAATGTACTGCGTATGACACGAAATTTTTTCTATCTTATTGAATACCTAAATTCTGCCGTATAGTCAAGCCATAAACCTTCATTAATTCTTATTTTAGCTTGAAATACAGGAAAAATTGTGACAAATTTCTGACTTTATGAGTTTTTTCGGATTATAATTGCCAAATTTTTTCCCAGAAATATTGAAAAACGCATTTTCTCCATTTTCCAAAAGTATTTAAAAGTATGGGTCTAGTAAAAGTTCAACCAAATTTCAGTTGGATTCCTTTTCACTCAGTTGTGAAGTCTTAAAACAATGACACCGCAAGCATTGCTTCTCAGACGGATCATTTAAAATTGATCACTAAAGGTGAAGTAATATGGAATAAAATTGGCTTTATTCTTGCTTCATGATAGCTATTTTCTCTTTCAATTATTCCCCTATACAGTTCTTCTATATAGGTCGTGAATTTAGTTCATTTTGCTGGTCAATAGGTCAATGCAGCGCGATATATTTTCATACAACCTCTAGATGATGGCTTTTTCCCTCAACTTCGTTTATTTCGATTTCCTCCGCTTGGTTATTTAACGATTGTCGAATATAGGCACTCAGCGAGAAAATTCTAGCCGCAAACTCGATGGTAAAGTAATTTATCTATTCCAGTTGTAGTAAAGTAATGTGTTCCTAGCAATATTCTACTGTAATTAGAGTTCCACGATGTGTACCTCTTGTCACTCATCAACCACGACAATTATACAATATTCAAGCAATTGCTATAAGGCTCAAATGAACAATCTTGCCAGTGCAGTAGTCAGTCATTTCAAAAACTGTTCCATTACTGTGCTTCGAGGTTTATGCTTTTCTTTACTTTTCGGCGCGTTGCTTGTCTATGTGCGTTGGAAAATCGTAAAACTGCAACGATCTCATGCACGCTATATCTAACTGCAAAATAAAAGTGCTGACATGATGTCTATTATAGGAGTGAAGTAATTCATTTCAACTCTATGGGAATGGTCGCATATGTCATAAATCCGAACTGGGGGATCGATGTGGGATAGCGTAATAGAATTCGGCTTATTGGTTGCTGTTGGTGAAGAGCTTGAGTACGGCTCATCACTGCATCTTGTGAGAGGCATCGCCGCACAAACAGTGCGCTTGTTTCGGTGAGTTTTACTTGCAGACTGCTGCAGTTATTGAGCTAACATCAAAGACAGCCGAGTTTATTTATTTGAAAGCAACCCTGAATTATGACTCTTTCATTGCTTTCTTCTCCTCTCAGAGCCAAAAAGATTAATTGTGATTAAATAAGCTAGCGTGTTTTTCCTCGAATTGTTGTGTCGGCCAAATCTTCATCTTCTTACTACTTGAAACCGATGACCTTCAGAAGCTTCAATAATCTCGCTAATTTTAGTGATAACACTGCTTTGCAGTGAACTTTTTGGGAATATTCCGTTTCCTTAAGATATTTTTCAAGAAAGACAATTAAATTAAGTATGGATTTATTGAGAGATGCTGAGGCATTCTTTTGTTTTGTCCCATTAGCAAAGATATGTGGACGGTCATAGAATCGCCGATCTAATCGCAATATAAAATTGCTTACGATTCTATAATGCAATATTATTGCCACAATTCGTGATTTGTGCTGAGTGGAACTGCTGTTATTCTTGGCAACTCATTACGTAGCAATTCCAATTTTTATTCTTTTCGAGACCTTCGTTAATCTTTTCCTTATGAATGTATGAGAATCAGCGTAGTAATGTAACGAATACTGTTGCTTATAACATTGTTAACAATCTACTAGATGACCGACGTTTATTGATAATTAGAGTGTTATAAAGAAGAGATGTTTTGTGATAGAATAACAGAAGAGGAGCTTCATTCCGACATCACAAGATCAGAGTTTTGGTTCGCATTTGCTCACTGCACTATTCACTCAGCCCTCTACCATTATGTTAATGATATCTTAGTGAAATAATAATGAGTTTTTCCGAGAGGACGTGAAAATGATAAAGATAAAGATAATCGTAATGAGGACGACGATAATATTAGCAGTGAACGAGGTAATAATAATAACAACAGTGACAATGATAATAATAATGATAATAATAATAATAATAATAATAATAATAATAATAATAATAATAATAATAATAATAATAATAATAATAATAATAATAATAATAATAATAATAATAATGACAATAATAATAATAATGATAATAATAATAATAATAATAATGATAATAATAATAATAATAATAACAGTAATAGCAGTGATAATAATAATAACAATGATAATAATAGCAGCAGCAGTGATAATAGCAATAGTAATAATAATAATAATAACACTATTGTTATTATTATAACTGCTACTACAATTGTAGTTATTACTGTCATATTTATTATTGCTATTATTATTGCTGTTATTACTATTATTACTGTTGTTACTGCTGCTTTTATTTTTATCGCCGTTATTATTATGATTAGCTTCATCGCTGTTATGTTTGTGACGATAGTAGCTGTAGCCGCGACTGTAGTAGTAATCCAGTTAACCTTTTCCTCGTGGCTCCTTGTGGGCATTCTGAAATAATGTGGTTGCAGTTTTAGGTCATAATAATTCTAACTTCGTCACAAATGAATGCGACTCAAACATACGATGTCCACAGCTATATAGTTATCCTTTTACACCACATAAAATGCACATCTCCAAACAAATGAATATAATGAATACCTTTAAAACCCAGCGGAATTTGCTCGTAAAAAAAAGAGCCCTCTATGAGCAAAACGAGTGGAGCCGAATGCCAGAGAGCTGTTACAGCATGTTCGCGCATATTTCATTTTTATAGGTCACCGACAAAAAAAATGATATTTGTGTGGAATAATTTGTTTGCATTTTAATCGACTTGACGGTTCGACAGTTCGCATGAATGTTCAAGAAAAAATCCGCTTTTTTCTTGCAACCCGACTAAAGCAAAATGGTTAAAATGCTCCCTGTAAAATGTATACAAAATTTTTCCCACCTCAAAATGTCTGCGATGTATTTCGAAGACAATGGATCATCGTTAAAGGTCACTATGTAGCTTAAATTAAAACCATAAAACTTGATAGCTCTAGCTTTAGTGATTCTCAGGCTGAAACTACCGAAGTGGCAGCATGTATTTGCTGTAACATTGTATGCTTTGTCCCAGTGCTGTTATTCGAGAAATATTGGATTCGTTGATGCAATGCTAGCTCCTCGCCAGCTTTATACAACACCGCTCTCGGTTCGTTGCATAGCACATCAACCTCGAAGGTGTTCGTGCACATCCGTCACCTCCATCTAATCTTTGACTTTCGTGCAGCAACACATCCACATACCACCTTTAAGTTTAAGTCGCATTTTTTTTGCCTCAAAGTCACAACGTGGGTGGCATTTAATAATATGAGACGAAATAATGAAAGAGACGAAAAGCCATCAAGCAAACTAAAGAACGAAGTGAAAGTGGAATATACAAAACAGAGCAAATCGTTGTTCACGCTGATTCAACACCCTCCGAAAAAGATCGTGAACATTTGAAGGTGCTGAAAAATTTAAGTGCGTTCTATGCTGATCGAGGTGTCACCTCAAACCAGTCTTGTTATACAGCGATGATTTTTTCGTAGAAACGCTGTATAAGCAGCCGGATCACTCGAAATATGCTCGTATTATTCACATTTTTAATTATTTGTTGTTGACATAGGTGAGCGGTTGGTCAGGTGGACGGAACATCAAAGTACAAATCGTGCTAGCTCTTCTAGCATGCTTCTCTTCTTATGACATTGCAAGTATGCCATAAAAAAGCAATGTCTGTTGCACTGAATTTTATGAGTATTTCTTAAATTTGTTCAAAGGCTGATAGCATTAAGCCGTACCTTCTCATCTGTTGTTTCTCTTTGAGCCGAAAGCGAAAAAATATTCGGCTTATTCAGTTGTTTCAATACAAAGATTTCATCAAAAACAGCACCAATCTCTTTACACCATTTAAAATACATTTTTGAAGCATAATGCCACTATAAATGAGCATTCAATAGTTCAAGAAATCCGCTTAGCAACATTTCTGAAAAGAAGAATCGAATTCACTTTAACGATGGGCAGCATCCTTCTTTAAGGAAGTATTTATTATTTTATTTCATGGAGCTATGGTCTTGTCCTCTTTCAAACCTCCCAGTACGAAGGAACTTTTTTAAATGAAAAAAGCAGAGCAAAGGAAGAAGCGTAGGATACATTTTCTGAAAGAAATTGATTCAAAATGGTCTTTATAGTTTTGTCGACATTTAAGAATTGAAAAAATTTTCGCTTATGAGAGTCCTTCGATAATTCCCAGTTAACAGAAAACTGAAGTCCTGATCAAAATAGTTTTCGATTCAGTGATATTCTCCTAATCAGGGAAGTACGGTATCTGCTGGGTTACTGATCGACTTATTTATGGTTCAAAAGTTGAAGGCTGATCAAGACTCAACTAACCGGTCCATTTGAATGATGCAAAGAAGCAGACTTCTTTAAAAATACTTTACTGATGCAAAGCAATCTCGGTCATATGATCTCATCTTTCATTTATGAGCAGTTGAATCAAAGTGCCCATTTGCAAGCATTTGCAAAATTTACTCATATCTCTTTATTGTACTGTTTATGAGATTAATTATGTGCGTTCCCTTCAAATTTTCATAATTTGGCAGTAAAAAATATAAATGTAAAATTTTTCAAATTCAAATTCTCATAAATATATTTATCAAAATGCTTGGATAAGAGTATCGACTATATGATGTGTATATGAAATCAAATCGAAGCCCATTCATTTCAACCTCTAAAATGATGTGCAGGTTGAAATGAATGGGCTTCGATTTGATTTCATATACACATCGTATAGTCGATACTCTTATCCATCATCCAGAAAAATTAGCGAATTCTAGCTATCAGTTAAATTTATTCTATCTTCACTCCCGCTGATTATTTTGGTTTCATTCGTCTTTTAATTTTGCGTCATTCGAAGTATCGTAATTCATCTTTCATGTACTATCTTTTATGTAGTCATGAACCATCCACTTAACAGTCCTTTTTTCAGTCCTAGGCTACTTCAGTCCTAGGCTACTTAACAGTCCTAGGCCACTTCCTTTTTTCGTCATCATCCTGGAAGCATAAAAGAGTGCTATGAGAAAGAATTTCGAGCATAAATCCATAGATATCACATACAAAAAATTATATCAGCTAGATGTGTGGATTGCTATTTTTGTTTAGTTCTGCATTTCTAAAGGATATTCCATGGTAAACGATTGAAACTTAATTATACAAAAGCTGCTTACCTCATGAGCACTTAATGAGACTTTTTGCTCGCAACTCCTTGCAAAAGAACCGTCAAGCACTGCCGCAACGCTTTGCTGATGTGCTGTTTTACTATATTTACCTATAATAATCATTCCCTCAACAATATTCCAGAAAGAGGGAAACCTATTGTTTTCAAAAGATGATGCAATATTTGAGTAGAGAAGTATTATCCGACTGGGTGCACTATTCGCTGCTCATTTCTATTCAGGCGAGACAATTCTTTGTGCTAATATTGTCACATAAGCCCTATAGTGATAGAAAGAGAGGATTATCTAATTTTTATATTATTTTCATGAGCAATGCCTAGAAGTTATTGAAGAAATTTTTTTGAGAAACTGAGCGTGACATTCACATCAAAAACTATTATTTGCCAAGGAGATATTCGAGAAAAATTTTGGCATCATGCGAACTTTATGGCTTAATAAATTTTCCCACTAAACATCCTCATTTTCATTTTTATAAGTTTTTTCTCACATGCTTCCTTCTAAGTTATGAGCTATTCATTGAAAAATAATTTCTTAAAGAGGTCCATATCGTTTCTTCATTTCCATCCTAACCATTTATCTTTGAGAAGGATCCTATATAGAATATTGGCATTCTGCATGTGTCATCACTTCATTCCCTTAAAACGTTTTCGATACACATGCGATCTGTTGTTGTTAATGTCGTTAATTGTTTTTATTAGTCGACAAGTTTAACACTCTATGACAATAATCTTGTTTATTCCTTCATCTCACTTCCTCCATCCCTTGTAATTTTCACGTCAAGGGATGTGCATGCTAGTTCTCTAAATGCTTCCTTTTGGCATCTCTTATGAAGTCTACTGATTCACTCAACAGTAATAAATGCTTTCAGCTATATATTTCTTCAATTAACAAAAATTTTTCTAGTTGGAAGGAACCTATGAGGAGCATCTGAGATGGCGAATAAATGAAAGAATCTGACCCTGTGCCCACTCCACCAATCATCGGTTACCTCTGAGAAGACGTTTTCAGTGAAACAAATTTGCATGATTATAATGAAGTCGTGAAAAGTTTTTGGTGAAAAGTATATA